>JARJDX010000987.1:0-12028 GCA_030264735.1 Gymnusa sp. GC000175
ATTTTACACAAATTTTGTTCTTACCATTTTTTCAAAATTTAACATTTTAAGAACTCATTGTTTTCTGTTGCTATGCAACATTGTCAGTGTAATTATTCATATTCATATCAAGTTGCAGAGACTTGTCATTTCATCATCTGATAATAAATGAAATAGGGTTAACTACCCGTCAAAAGTGATAGACGTCAATAATTGAATTTTTATTGGCAACATAATATGATAGTTAACCCAAAAAACATCTGAAATTAGTAAATGAAAGTCGTGAGGTGACCACACCACCATTTTTTCTTTTAGGACCAAAATCAAATGTACTCTTTTTTTATAAATACATGGTACCATCTGGTAACCCTAATCGAAACTTTAAAATCTGCTTTAAGCGTCAAATGCAAATGTTCAGTTCAAGATGGCTGCCCCCATATATACCAATTGTTTAATATTATTGTTATTGATACATTTAGCAACAGGTACTTAAAGTCTTGAACCAATAAAATAACATTTTTGAAAACAGTTATAGTTTTTTATGTATTTAACATATAACTACGTGTACCCAAATCATTCCAACATTTTATTTACATTTTTTAGGAGAGGTTGCTGATCGTTTTCAATTACGAGAAGAAGTTGACGAAGACGAATCAAATAATGATAATGACCCAGGAGAACCACCACCATATGAATTACAAGATCGATATGATAATCACAACACTTTATTAGGAGCACAAGTGTATGCAAAACAAAGGTATCAATGTCACTCTTGCGAGCCTCCAGACTGTGCAAACATAACTGTGTGTAAAGATGCGTTGCAATGTTGGAAGTCTCGAGTAAGAGACAGCACAGGTATTGAAAAAGTGCAGAGAGGTTGTACATCAAAAGCGGAACAAGTGCCGTTTTATTGTAATGTACCTGTGTTTGCCGGTCCTCACAAACGTGAGTCTCATGTTCATGTAAATATTGAATGTTGCGAACGAGACTTTTGTAATGGAGGTGAATTTCCGCCGATTATAGTGGAAGTAACTCCATATTCGGATTCATTAAATTACATTTTAAAGTTGACCGGTGCAGTTCTTATCCCTGTAGTAGTATTGTGCATATTTGGATCTTGCACGTTGTTATTTATGAGGAAAATGCATAGGCACCGTTTGAGAAATCAAAGCAAACATGATCCGGAAACATATTATGCAACAGATGATTTATTAAGAGCGACTGCTGCAGGTGATAGCACCCTTAGAGAATATTTGGAACATTCTATGACATCTGGCAGTGGATCTGGTTTACCCCTCCTTATACAGAGAACGTTAGCAAAACAAATATCATTGGTGGAGTGTATCGGTAAAGGGCGTTACGGCGAAGTGTGGAGAGGTATTTGGCATGGGGAAAGTGTCGCTGTGAAGATATTTTTTTCCCGAGATGAAGCAAGCTGGACAAGGGAAACGGAAATTTACAGCACCATTCTTATAAGACATGAAAATATTCTTGGTTATATAGGATCAGATATGACGTCCCGTAACTCTTGTACACAACTGTGGCTTGTTACTCATTACCATTCATTGGGTAGCTTGTACGACCATCTAAATAGATCTACTTTAACCCATCAACAACTGTTGATCATTTGTTTATCTATAGCCAACGGTTTGGTACATCTTCATACAGAAATTTTTGGAACACAAGTAATGCATCAATTTATACATTTTATTGCTTAATAAACAAAAATATGATCTTTACAGGGTAAACCGGCTATTGCACATAGGGATATTAAGAGCAAAAATATATTAGTTAAAAATAATGGGACTTGTGTTATTGCTGATTTCGGTCTAGCCGTTACTCACACTCAACAAACAGATCTTTTAGACATAGGTTCTAATCCTAGAGTAGGTACAAAGAGATATATGAGCCCAGAAGTGCTGGATGAAACGTAAGTTTATTCTATAAAGGCAATTTTGATAAATGTCTTGAATATAATAAGGGACACAACAAATTCTTGATTAAAAACATTTATTAGTTAAAAAAATAACAACTTTATAGCTTAGAGAAATACTACTCTAATATGTCAGACTCGTAGCGCTTGACGCGACATCTCATGGCGTAATTAGTAAGTTACAGTCCGCTATCAATTAAAAATACATTTTCAAATTATGTATATCCAAATAATCATCAAGACAATTTAATTCTTTAATTTCTTTATGTCAATCAGTTTGTTTTCCTTCACTAAAACTTTTCTCCTTCAATAAATCCAATTTAACTGGTAGAAAACGGCAAGTTTTAATACACGATATCATTATTTGCAATTATGACATCTTCTAGAGCGGCGCTCGCATCGCATTTTAAGGAAGCGGTCGAGAGAGATATTTTCACAAAATTGTTTTTAACAACTGAAAAAATGGTGGGCAAGGGCCTCTTGAATATTATTAAAGAGAATAAATTATACAATAATATAATCTTCAATAAAATGGATAGGAAATTTAAATAAATATGATTTCTAGAATAAGAATGGATTATTTTGACTCATTTCGGAGAGCGGATATATATGCGCTGGGCTTGGTATTTTGGGAAGTGGCTAGGCGGACTGTCAGTAATGGCATCGCCGAAGATTACAAACCACCTTTTTATGATGTGGTGCCTAGTGATCCCAGTTTTGAAGATATGCGAAAAGTTGTATGTATAGATCAACAGCGACCAAATGTGCCCAATAGATGGGCAAGTGACGATGTAAGTTTTACATTTTTAATATATAATATAATTAATGTTATAATTTTATACAGATTTTGAGTGGACTTGCAAAGGTAATGAAAGAATGTTGGCATCAGAACTCAAATGTACGACTACCGGCTCTTAGGATTAAGAAAACTCTTTTAAAATTAGTTAGCAAAGACTGTGTTATTAATTTGGATGATATGGAAGTATGTGTATAAAAAGAAGAGATTTCTTTGATTTTAGTTAGAAGGAAACAACTTAATTGAAAAGTACTTGGTGTACAACAAATAAAAATGTTTTTGATTAATATTGCATGTCTTAAAAGGAAATCTTAGTGGTAGTCAATTATGATACATAAATGTTTATCTTAATTTTTAAAGAAAACCAAAAGATTCGGTACAAACTTAAAAAGGATGCAATAAATTTAATTTATTCAATGATAATTTAAATGTGCCAAATTGATTTTAATAGTTTTATATTTAGCAGTATTATGTTGTAGTTGTTCTGTGGCATTCAAACGTTTTGAAATCGGTGCCATTATTATAGTTTTGTTATATTTAGAATTAATAATACTATCAAATTTTTCCCAGTTATAAAAAATTGGAATGATGTTAAGACACCTGTTGTAAATACATTTTTGTATAAATATCTTTAAATCATATCGTTTAAAAAACAATAATGATAGTTGTAAAGAAACTGCTAGAAGCGAGTGAAATGGTTTAAAATATTGTTTCTTGTAATTCTAGCAGTTGAGTGTTAATTTTTTACCATAAATTACTGTAACAGATTCATATCAATTTATTTATCAATTCAAAATATCGGAGGCTCACTCACAATCATTAAGTAGTAATAGTGTAATAAATAATTCTGTTATTTTAGAAAATATCATTTCATATGTAAATATCTCATTTTAAGTATCTAACAAATAATTAAGCAATATAGTTTTAATTGTATAAATAAAGTGTACTTTTTTCATCAAATATTTATCCTGCCAATCAATAATAAATAACTATAACTACCTTTTACTTTATTTATAAAAATTTTATAATTACAAAAACGCTAAAAATTAAAAATGGGATTTTTATGAAAACAATAAGGAGTTTTTAAAAACGGCCAACGCCGCTATAAAGAGTACCACAGGAACTTTATTTTAACATTTTTAGATGTATCTTTCCTGATGTAATTAAAAATATTTTATGAAATTTCTATAATAAAATTCTTTAAAGAAAGGCTATTGTTTTATGTTGTTTACTTCGTAAGATAACAGAGCTATCTCTTATGTAAACAGTTATATGACAACCACATATATCTAAGTGTTGAAAAATTATTAAAAGAGAACTAACTTTCCTCTTTAAATATGGAGATTAATTTTATTCATAATGGCCCAAATTTTTATAAACCCGTCTGTAACGATAGTTTGGGCCTGCAAATATACAACAGTTTATTAAATAAGAGGAGTGAAAAAATAGCATTTGTAAGTACATTTAGTTCAATATGATCTCATCTATTTTACAACAATTCTTTAAAAGATCGACGCAGAAACTAGGAAAGAATTGTCATTTGCTGAATTATTGGATGTAACATGTAGATTGGCTATTTCTCTTCAAAACGCAGGTTACAAAGAAAATGATATTTTAGCAGTTTGCAGCGAAAACAGCTTGAAATATTTTCACCCCGTTATTGCCGCATTATACTTGGGAATGGTTGTTGCACCAGTTAATCAGACCTACACTGAAGGTAATTTAAAGAGTTAGAAAGACCTATCTGAGTCTAATTTTTTAGCTGAACTGTTACACGTTCTAAACATATCCAAACCAAAAATTATATTCTGCACAAGAGCAGTTAGCGTGAAATTCTTGAATATTAAACAGAAATACAACTGGTTGGAACGAATAATCGTACTGGATTCAACTGTTGCTATTAGTGGGGTTGAACTTTTGGAAGATTTTATACATAAATATTTTGGAAAATGTGATGTAAACAATTTTAAACCTATACAAGTAGATGGTGATCATTTAGCAGCTATTTTATGTTCTTCGGGGACCACAGGATTACCAAAGGGAGTTATGATTACTCATAAAAATATAAATATTCGAATCGCACATTCTATGTATGTTTATTTTTTTAGCTAAATATTATTAGAGGATGAAAATTTCAAAATTAAAAAAAAGTTGCCATTTGTCATTTTATTTTTACATTGAATAGAAAATATTGAGCAGTCCTTTTTAATTTAAAAAAAACGGCCAACACCACTGTAAAGCTTATAGAAAATACTATAAGAAACATTAATCCAATTGTACAACTTTTGTTTTTTTTTTTTTGGATACCAAGTGATCATTTTAAATAATGTACACATATTCTTTTGGAGGGTGTGGTGCAAAAAACAAAAATCTACTGACGTTTTTTTAATTACAAATCATTTTTCACAAAATTTTCAAAATCTATTTATGAAATCTCATTCTGGAAGTTACAAGAAGTCCTGCTCACCACTTGTAAAACCAAATTAAAGAAAATAATTTTTGTACTTTGGACAATTTCGCACAATTCAGCATTAAAATGTATTATTAGTTATTCATAAATGATTCTGTTTAAGTGATCCCCGGTTTAATACCATAGTTAAGGAAAATACTACAAAGTTGGGAGTTTTACCTTTTTTTCATGGTTATGGATTTGTCACTACTTTAACTTCAATGGTGGTTGGAGAGACGGTTGTTGTGCTTTCAAAATTTGCTGAGAAAACTTTTCTTAGGTGCATTCAAGACTATAAAATAACCAATTTGTGGATAGTTCCGTCCATAATATTGATTCTCGCAAAAAGCCATTTGGTAAATCAGTACGACCTTTCTTCAATTGAAGAAATACTAAGCGGCGCTGCACCTTTAAGTAAAAACACCGAGGAAGAGGTTCAAAGAAAGTTAGTTTGACTTTTGTTTCCAAGTGTACGTACACACGGAGAGGTTATTGTCGAGCCGCTGCGTGTGTACGTACACTAAATCTTTATTTTATATTATTATTTTAGATTAAACTTTAAGTGTATTATTCGCCAAGCATACGGCTTAACAGAATCTACTTCAGGGATACTTGCTCCAGCCCTCGGCGAAAATTTGTTCGGTTCTTGCGGAAAAGTCTTGCCAGGGATGAGTGTAAAAGTACGCGATATTGAAAGTGGCAAAACTTTGGGCCCCGGACAAGTCGGCGAACTGTGTGTAAAAGGCCCCATGGTGATGAAAGGTTATTACAACAATAAAACGGCAACAGATGAAAGTTTTACCGACGACGGGTGGCTACTAACTGGTGATTTAGCATATTTTAATGAGGAAGGATTCTTTTATATAGTCGATAGAAAAAAGGAGCTTATTAAGTATAAATCATTTCAAGTGGCACCAGCAGAATTGGAAGCTTTATTGCTGTCGCACCCAAAAATTAAAGACGCGGCAGTAATTGGATTGCCGAATGAAGCGGCTGGAGAATTACCGTTGGCATTTGTCGTAAAACAACCAGAAGTTAATTTAACAGAATCAGAAGTGCAATCGTTCGTAAAAGGTGTTTATATATTATTGCAGATTTAAAGATTAGCACATTTTTATGTTTAAATTTCAATTGTTTCAGAGCGAGTTTCAACCTCAAAACACTTGAGAGGCGGGGTTAGATTTGTCGGTGCTATCCCGAAAAATCCAAGCGGCAAAATTCTTAGAAAAGATCTTCGAGCACATATTCATAATCTCAAATCGAAATTGTAACTACAATTATTATTTACTTATTGATCTTGCAACAAAAAACCTTTGTATATATGTGAAAGGTCACAATTGCACAAATGATAATAAAATATAAATAAATGATATCTTGCACTCCATATTATTCTTATTAATTGCTCACTTTGTAATAAATACCATTTTACAATTCGTTTTTTTTTTCAATATTTAGACAAAACGATATTAGTTTTGGTGTTAAACAAGGGGGTGGGTTCAACATGCAGATTAAATATGCCTTGTTTGCAATAATAAAAGGCCCAAAAATCTTGGGAAAAATATCAGAAAATTCTGTAGGATTGAATTTCTTTAAAGCCTTAAATAAAAACGTCGAATGGAATAAGCCAGCAATGGTAAGTATTTTGTGTGATGCACGTGATTTAAATATTTTATTACTTATTTTTTTAGTTAGATGTTGTTAGCAAAAAACACATCTCGTACAAGGATTTGTTGTATTCTACATGTAAATTATCAGAATGGATGAAACATAATCACTTTTGCAGAACTAACGACATTATATCTGTGTGTTCAGAAAATAATGTGCACTTTTTTAAGCCAGTAATTGCTTCTTTTTATTTAGGTGCAATTCCTTCTACCATAAATGACACGTATTCAGAAGGTGAGTTAAATTGATTTTGATGAATTAATTTTCCCAAAAAAATTTGAGTTGAAATTTGGTCCTCCCACAATAATTTCAACGCGCTTAATTTGTCTTAGCCATTTTTTTAAAACCATAATGGTCCCTACCAAAATAGGTGGTTATAAATATGTTTTTTTTTTCTATTTTGCTTCTTTCTCACTGATTATATTTTTCCACAGCTGAAATACTACATTGTCTTAATTTAATTAAACCAAAACTAGCATTTTGTTCAGCAAAAACGTATGACAAGTTTTTAAATTTATATGATCTCAATGAAATTCCTTATGTACAAAAAATTATTATGTTGGAAAGCATAGATAAAATGATAAGTGACACTGAAGTGGATGTAGAGAAATTTATACCAGTTGATGTGGATGTTTTTGAACAAACTGCACTGATTTTATTCTCTTCTGGTACAACTGGTTTGCCTAAAGCTGTCATGTTAACTCATTACAACCTAAATGCCAAGCAAAATCAAGCAGAGTACGCCAGTTTCTTAAAAGTGGATGACAGGGTTGTTTTTAATTAAACGCAATGTGTTTCAGAGACCCAAGATGTTTGATGTCAAAAATACATAATGGTTTACTTGTAATGCCGTTTTTTCATGCGTATGGCTTTATGTTTGTAACCAGTACATTATTAAAACAGGCTACATTAAAATTTATGACAAAATTTAATGAAAGGGCCTACTTAGAAAACATAGAGCGTTATAAAATAGAATTTTTAACAGCCGCTCCTCCTATAATGGTTTTTCTTGCGAAAAGCCCCCTAATTGACGAATTTGATCTTTCATCAGTTAAATACGTGATTTGTGGAGCCTCGTCGTTACGCGAAGAAACTGAGAGGGCCGTGAAGGAAAGGTACTTTTTAAAATTGAATTAGAAACATTTCTAAAAGAACACTGTACACTTTTAGATTGAGAATACCTAGCGTGACGCAAGCGTTTGGCTTAACAGAATCAACATTAACTGCAATAGGTTTTGGTGTGGAAGATGAAATAAAATTGGGTTCGACGGGAAAGGTGCTCTCAGGATTTGCGGTAAAAATTAAGGATATTAAATCAGGTAAAACTTTGGGTCCGAACGAAAGTGGAGAAATTTGTCTAAGAGGAAATATGGTGATGAAGGGATATTATCGTGACGAAAACGCTACAAAACAATGTCTAACTGAAGAAGGCTGGCTATTAACTGGTGACTTGGCTTACTATGATGAAGATGGTTACTTTTTTATTGTTGGTAGATTAAAAGAACTGATCAAGTATAAAGGTTTTCAAGTTGCACCTGCAGAATTGGAGGCTTTACTGTTAAAACATCCAAATATTATCGATGCTGGTGTTATTGGCTTACCTGATGAAAAAGCGGGCGAGCTGCCCATTGCATTTGTTGTGAAAAAACAGGAAGTAGACTTGGAAGAAACAGAAATATTAAATTTTGTAGAAAGTAAGTTTTTTTAGTTTGCAATATAGAAACTTGTTTAAAATATTTCTTATAGGTCAAATTTCACATGCGAAAAGACTGCATTTTATCAAATTTGTTGATCAAATTCCTAAAACTCTCAGTGGAAAAATAATGAGAGAAGAATTAAAAATAATCGCAAAAGAAATAAATATTTTAGACAAATAAATATTATAAATTTACTATGAGAATTGTCTCAGTATGAAAAAATAATTAATATCAATATATTAACACACCAAACAAAACGTTATTTTATAAAAAAAAAGTTTTGCATAACTTTTTATTAACATTAAATATTTTATTTGAAACATGTTTATAATAGTAGATTTAGTTTTACATAGATTATCATAATTTGTGCGTGTTTTTGTTGCATTAGATATTAATTAATAGACATATGTTATCCTTAGGAAATGAAGATCATAATTATTCATTGTCTTCTACTTAATTAAAATATACAGTGAGTGACCAGTTAACAAAGAGGTTGTCAAATAAGGAAATAAGTTAACTGATCACCGAATGTAAACTTATAAAATCATTAATTTAAATTTCATTTTCTGTGTACATTTTCTTGTACCCGATTTAAAGGAATGTAAATGAATCACATCTTGTTATATGTAAGAAACATTTTACACCTATAATGGAAAGAAAGGTTGGACTTGTTAATCTCACTAATAAATCTGCAGCTATTTACAAATTACAAAAATAAAATTAATTTATGTAAAATTAAAACATGTCTACTTATATCAAGGCATCTCTTACATCTTGTGGTATTTTACTTAATAAAGAACCGTGGTTTACACCTTTAGCAGTTGCAAAAACACCACCAGAATTAGGAAAAGAAACATTTTTGTCATAGCAGTAATTAATACCATGTATATCAGTTAATCTACCACCTAGAGCTGTTAAAATAGCTTCAGGTGCACAAGTGTCCCACTTCTTGCAGCCTTTGCTAGCAAAAACATACGCGTTTGCTTTGCCTTCCATCAGTAAAAGAACCTACAAAAAGTGTATTTTTTTTTTAATGAAAAACAACATTATTATAATAAAAAAAGCTTCATGCATATAGTGGCGCCTTACCGCACAGGCCTAGGAGGAACATTTTTTATTAAAATTTAGATGATATTGGAAAAAATTATCTATAATTTGAGCAAAATTTGGTTGTTTTAGCTTAAATATGGATGATTTGTCTTAATTTGAATAATTTTAGATTAAATGTTAATGTTTTTTTCAAAGAAAGAGTACAATGAAAGGAAATATTATAAGAAAATAAAAAAAGAATGTGAAAAAGACAAAAAAAAAAGAATGTTATGGATAAAAAAAATGATATTAAGGGAGAAAAAATGACAAAATTAAAAAAATCATTAATGTAGAAAAAAATCAAGAAATGAAGATTGGGCCTCAAAATAAAGTTGTGTCTAAATACCTTATGTCCAGCACCCCCAACTTTAATAATTTCATCAGGTTTTAATGCATCAAGAGCCTTCTGAACTATTCCATCTGAATGCGATCTAGTAGTAGTGAGAACCAATCTATTGCATGGCGCATCTTTTGGAGTAAAACCACCAATACCAAGCCCAACTAAACCCCAAATAGTACGCCCTATTGATTCACCCTCCTGCTCATAATTAAAATAAGGTTGGTGTATTACACCACCAACTGCTTTACCACCTACAGCAACTCCTATAAGAACTGTCACATGTTCTAATAAACCCTGAAATTTTTTTTTATGCAATTACATTTACTTTTTAAAAAGAATTTACTCTACTTGGGTGTATTCTGATGTTCCATCAAGAGGATCAACCCATACTACAACATCTTTCTCATCAGTAAAAGAATACTCAGCAGGACAATGCATGGATAAAACATTTGGGTCGGAATCGGTCACAACCCAATCGCTAGGAACTTCACAGTTACTAGACCCCTCCTCACCGATAATATTAATTGTGGGAAACTGGCGAGATAAAGATGCCATTATACAACGTTGAGCAGATCTATCGGCTTCAGTTTGCAAATCATTCTTGCCCTGCAAAGTAACTTAACATATGTACTTAATAAAACTCAAAAATGTTACATTACCTTTTCAATGATGCCCAATTCTCCAATACTCATAATATCTCTAATAATTTTGCCTGCTCTAGTAGCAGCAGTAACAGATGAAGCCAACAGCTTTAAGACTAGGGGAGGACTTTGAGCCATAATAAATACAATTAATACTGAAAAATATTGCGTTAAATATGGAGCAGAATAAATAGAATGTGACAATTTTTAGAAATCACATGGCAAAAAAGCAATGCAGCAAAAAAAGTGTATTACAAAATAATGAAATTGTGTTTGGTATTTGAGTAAAAATAAAAATTGTCTCATTCTAGGTTATAACCTGAATAATTTAAAATATCCAAGTTTTCTTACCTGCTTCTAAATAAAACGATTTGAATTTAAGAAAAACAAATAAATAAGAAAATTATTTACATTGTGCGAAAAAAAGTTAGAGATCGAAATTGTATTCCCATATTTTAAAACAGCACCAACCCAAATACACATGTAACTAATTAAAACGTAAATAATTTTGGTTAAAATACAGTTTTTAATATTGGTAATGGAACACAAATTTTAGAGGAGGTAGAGGACCAGCAACCAGCAGTGCAGTAGTGAGTAGTGCATAGAGCAATAGAGTAACGAGTGGTAACGAGTAACTAATAAGTTTAAGTCATATATATAAGTATAGTATATATAATCTATGGTTTAAGTAGTGCCAGCCAGCTGGGGAATCGTGTCGTTTAGTTACTCAGTTACTCGATGTTTTTATGATAAAGTCAGGTGGTGACCACATCAGATTTTTTTTTTAAATGTAGATTTTTAAAAAAATGATAACAACAAAATTTGTTTCAAATTTAATTCCCGACACTTTTGTACTTTATGTTTTTTCCATAAATTTATATTTATATTTTGAAATATTTGCAAAAAACCGAAAAACCTCTTCAATAAACTACCACTTTCGGTTGGTGGATTTCAGCCAAAAGTAACTGGGCTCTTCCAATGGTTGTTAAAAGCCTAAATATAAATTTTTGTGGTGATATCTTTAATAGTTTTTAAGAAACCTTGCCCACAAAAAACGGCCACACACGCACACACACTTTATGATAGAGTAAATAATAATAATAAACTTTATTCCTATTTTTGATTACATTACAAGTAATATTAGGTACGTCACAACTGAATATTATTCTTAAAATATTACTATTACATAGATATATTGGATTAATATCTACAATTCTACACTAATGTACTTGTTCAAAAAATTCAATATATTCTTTTACCGAGTAAAAGCAATGATTAATAAGTAATTTAAAAATTCGCTTTTTAAATAAACCACTATTTACATCTTTAATATTTACAGGTAATATATTATACAATTTAATTGCTAAATAACTAAAATTATGGTGAAACATTTGCGTTCTATGTTGGGGTAGAACAATTAAATTTTTTTCTCGGTATCT
>JARJDX010000996.1:0-10572 GCA_030264735.1 Gymnusa sp. GC000175
GTCATTTGGTAAATTGTTAGATTTGAAAACTAAATGTTGTCCTTTACACTGTTTCTTAAGTTAAAAACTTGAAGATTTGCTGTAATACAAAATTTAGTGTTATTATAGTTTTATAGTAGTACTTTTAATTTTATATGCGTTACATATCGCAAAGAAAAAAAAAAGTTTATGCTGAATTTTTATCTTTTTAGGACTAGAAAATCTGTAAAATAAAACTATATTTCCAAAATCGTACATTACAACATAAACTGCATATAGGTAAATTTATAGGAAATTAATTTCTGGGTTACGTTATGGTTATTCATGGACACACCAATAACTTGCACCGTTGCCAAATCCATAATTATAAAATTAATAAATAAAATTAATGATTTTTATTGATTATTACCTTATTCTATTAAATTTAATTATATTATTAGACATTTTTGAGTTACTTATTAATTTTATAATTACTTAAAATCATGTTATTTCCTTTTTTATACGGGGCGTACACTCCCTTCAAAAGTTAATTTGTCAAAAGAATTGTTTATATTGATATGTAGTTTTAGCATTTTTGAACACTAATTTTGAATGTTTGGATATTATTTAATAAGTATTTTAGATTCTGTATTGAATGAAACCTTAGTTGAATATTTTTTTATGGGATAACTTTTGATTCAGACGGTCCAGGAGTAACTCCCTTAAGCGCATCCGTATAGTTTGCTTTCTATAATAATGCTTAAAATTTTGTATTACATTCAAATCTAATGGCTGAATTTTACTAGTAATGTTCCGAGTAGTAGTCATATTCAAGTAATATAAAACCACCACCTATTATTCTGAGCAACGTAATAAACTATAAAGATGTTAAACCGAAATTGCAGCTTAGAAATTATAAATGTAATACCAGCATGTGGAATAACAGTCAAATTACAATTAATATTAGAAGAAGAGTACATAGGGTTAACCGAAATAATAAATAATGCAGCTATAGAATGGCATACACATAAAAATAAAAGCACCAAGCGGATTCAAGTGATGGTTAAGAACTTACATCCAACCTGCAAAGTCAAGGAGATAAGTAAAGAACTTAAAGACAAAGGCTTTAAGGTTTTAGAAGTTGTACAAAAACTCAAGAAAATGAAAGAAAACAACCAAATAAAACATATTCGTCTGCCTTTATACATATTGACATTCGGTAAATCTGAGCACATTAAGAAAAATATGGGTATTCAACACCTCAGCCACATGAAGATGAAAATTGAAGCGGGGAGAAAAAATAATCTTATCCCATAATGCAAAAAATGCCAAAAATATGGCCACATCCAGAACTCCTTCACAAGCTTACCTACTTGTGTAAAGTGAGCTGGCAGACATTTGACAGCGGGATGCAAAAAGTCCAGAAATAACCCTGCGCAAATTATCCTGATCCACATCCTGCAAATTATAGAGGATGTGTCATCGCCAAAAAACCTCAAAAGAAAAGGGACAGTGCCAAAAGGCCAGTTACATTCAACTCTCTTAAAGTTAAGGAAGAAGTTTTCTTCGCAGAAGCCACACAAACTATACAATTTCCCTCAGCAGTTACAACTGCCCAAAGAGAGGAGACTTCATTTATTGAAATGGTGCAAAATATAATGCGGACATTGGACAGCGTCAATGCAAGAATGCACATAGTGGAAGGCAGGAGTACTGACATCATTCCTAAAAAGAAATAAGTTATGGACCAGCAAGATTTAAGAATCGCTACATGAAATGCCAACGGCATTCTGAAGAAAAGCCAGGAATTGAAGAAGATTTCTTACTTGCACAAGATATGGACAAAAAATCACGTAACAATACAATCTTTTCTAAGAATTAAAAGCTATAAAGTATATCATACCACCCACCCGGACAACTGAGCTAAAGCCGGTAGTGCGGTCATTATCAAAGATACTATTAACCTCTATGAAGAATGCCTCTTACAATGTGTAATTGTGGATCAAGATTCACCACGACCAAGGAAAGTGAATTAAGAAAGGCGACAAGTGAAGCGGGATGTAACTTTCATTCTACTGCAAAGTCTACCTATTGGCCTTCCGACCGAAATAAAATTCCAGACTTGCTAGACTTCTTTATATCAAGAAAGGTTTCATAAAAATTTATCAATGTGAAAGAGAACTTTGATTTAGATTCTGACCGCCTTTTAGTCATCCTGGCATTAGGTGAAACAATAATTAAGAAAAAAACTAAACCTTCATTGACTAACAAATCCACTGATTATAAAAGTTTTCGAATAGATCTTGAAAGCATTAATCTGAACATCTGTTAAGAGCAATCAAAAAATTTGAAATGGAAGCTGAGAAGTTTACTTGGCTGATACAAATCGCAGCTTTTAACAACAGCAGAGAAATTTCCCATTTAACGAAGGGTGTTAATTATCAAATGGAGAGTAGGAAATTGGTCAATGGAAAACGAATAGCTAGAAGAAGATGGCAACAGTCAAGAGATCCAGTTGACAACACCATTCTGAATAATATGACATAAAAATTGGGAAGAGAAACTCAGAAACTTAAAGAAAAATCTATAGCTTCTTACTTGTAAAATCTAACAGCAGAAGAGAAAACGGACTACGCACTGTGGAAGGCCACCAAAAAAATCAAAAGACCAATAACCTCCATTCCCCAATAAGAAGAGATGGTGCTAGGAATAATAAGTAAAAAGCTATATTTTCGCCGTACATATGGCAGAAACCTTCCAGCCTAACGAAACGCAGGCACAAGCCATACTTGATTCGGATAATAATCTCTCTGACGAAATCACTTCCCAAAGGAAATAAAAAATGAGATCAAGACTAATTTAAACCTAAGAAAAGCCCAAGGATTCGATTTGATTACAGGCGAAATTTTAAAGCTAAAAATCCTAATATCTTATATTTTCGAATTAATCAAGAAGAGGGATATTCAGACCTCAAAGAAATTCGTGCGGGGGTACCTCAAGGTAGCGTATTGGGACCGGTTCTTTACCTGCTCTACACCAACGACATACTACTGATGCAAGAAACAGCTACCTTCGCTGATGACACAGTTTTGCTTATAACAAGTCAATATGCAGAGAGTGCAACAGAAAAACTACAAAGAGCTTGCGACAGAATCGTTAACTGGACCAATCAAAACAAAATCAAGTCATATCAGTTTTACTAATAAAAAAAATGTCTGACCCACAATATTAATGGCAACTTTGTCCGAATCGAAAACAGGGTCAAATATCTTAGCATGATCCTGGATGCAAAGCTGCGATGGAAGTAGCATGTTAAAAAAAAGGATTGAACTCGGCATTAAATATAAACAATACTATTGACTTCAATGGTTTCAGACATTGAACAAGACTAAATTGAAGAATAGAAGAATTGATGGAAAAAAAGTAGGTGATTATGGCGCTCCTACATAATCACATGGTAGAGTTCTTCCTAACTATCACGGTCCCTCTCCTGGGGTTTCCTGCCAGGAGACTTGGCCATGCTAATGGCATGGTGGTCTGCATAGCGGTGCCCTGAATGGTTATTTAAAGCATATTTCATACGCTAGAAGACCTAATCTCCGCTAGCATAGGGTCAGGCATATCCTGGATTGGTCACAACGTATACCACGGATCGTGTTATACGGCACTACGTTGCCTGCAAGGGATTTGCTTTATGTTCAGCATAACGATTACGATTATGACGACGACTATTTCTTGTGGATTCTCTGCAACCTGGGTATCCACTTACTGCATCGCAAGTAGTCCATTTCAACTGCATTTATTTTGCGTTTCGTTTCCGCATTAATTTTCATGAGACAGAGCCGCTTTTTCCTAGAAGGTTGCCAATCAACATGGTAATTCTGGCTTTTGACGCTATATACTTAGATTAGATTAGATTAGGCGCTGTCTATAGGCCTCTAACAGCCTTTCAGCACTTCGACCTAAAGAGATCTTTTGTACTATTTCCCTACTACTATTATTTTTCTAGAAAGTCTACCTTTTCTTTAAAGCCCTACGAGATAGTACCCTGGCCTGAACTGGCGGTAGCCATTTCTCTCAATAAGGCGGTGACCAATGCTGCACACTCACAGAGTATATGTACGGTTATTTCGTTAGCCATTCCACACTGTCTACACACATTGTTGTCCACTTTATCCAGTTTGCGAAGATAGTACTTCACTGTTTACTTCCTGTTGACTATCTCATGTTTTGAGAGCAGTTGGAATTGTTATGCTCTTCTTTCCTTGAGCTTCCCGTTATGATTTTATTGTTTGTGTCTTTAAATATTACAACATTAAGTTTTCTTAATTCTTTTATTTTTTGATGTCATCCAGTGTTGTTGTTCTTTGCACTGCCTATTTTGTTTTTCTTGAATATCTATTATCCCATTTTTTTATTTTTATTTCAAGTCTGTTGCATTCTTGTTCTTAGTTCTAGTTCTACTTGTTCTCTTATCTTCGAATTTCTGATTTCTATTCTTGTGGTAGTTGCGTGTCATTTAATTTTTGTGAAGCGATGTAGTATAAGTACCATTATAACAGGGTTATGGTTGCACTTGATGTCTGCTCCAGGGTAAGTTTTGACTGACTTAATATATTTTTTATATATTTGGTCCATCAGAATGATGTCAAGTTGGTTTCTTACTCTTTTTTCTGTAATGTCTGCTGGTGATTTTCAGGTGTATAGTTGTCTAGAATAAGGTTTAAAAAAGGTGTTGGATATAAAGAGGTTGTTTCCATTACAAAATTGAATGAAATCCAAGACCATATGACCCTCCTTGCCTTCTTGCCTTCTCCCATAACGATATTTATTTCTTCTAGTTCTTTTTTCGTAAGCCTGAGGGTTTCTTCTAAACTGTTGTAAAATGTTTAAACGTCTTAATTGGGTTTGTAGATTGTTGGGGCGTAGATTTAGATAATATTTATTATCCGGCTTGCAGACTAATTGCCATTACTCTGTCATGCTGAGAAATGACTAATTTTGCGATTTGTAATGTTAATAGTTCTGTTACCCCGTATTTGCGATTTTGGTCTTCTCCACAAGAGAAGTAAATGGATCATTGGTCGCTTTTCTGAAGTTCTGAATCTGGCCGTCTAACTTTGCTTAGATCCAAGATATTGATGTTACTTTCTTTTTCCAAATTTTACAGTGTACCTGCTTTAGCACCCTTTTCCCACTAAATATTTGCCCTGGACTGAGGGCTTTTTAGTGCGTTTGTTCGACATTTTGATGTTGAAAAATGAGCCTAGTAGGAGTATACCGCAATAAGAGAACCTTATAGCTGTTCCAGCTGCGCTTTCCTCTCTCCAACGTTTTACCAGTTCAAAGTAATTATTCTCCTCTGCGAACTACTGCCATTCATCAGTGCTAGTTTTGGTCGGCCCTACGTATTTAATTTCCTCGGTACCTGCCATGACTTTCCTTCATCCGCCTGGTAAGCGCACGATTGTGGACTAGAAACCCCGCGTGGAATGTTTGTGTTATTTCTTATGTATATTTTTGTGTACGTATAAATCATATTACTTACAATATTTTTTACTCATAATATTAAATTTCTTCTAATTTTTACTTATTTATTCAATATAAATCATTTTGTGATTTCCTGGAAAATTCAATGTAGGTGGGTTTCCCGGGCTAGAATTTCAGCGAAGAAAATAGATTTATTGATCTGCGTATACATATATAAAATAAAATTTCAATTACATTTTATATTTATAAAAGGGGAAAAACTCTCCGGTATCTCAACGTATAAAATATCAAGTATGATATGCTTTTTTGCTCATTCCGTGAATTTTTTAATGCCCTTGCACAGATCGTTATGGATCTAATCTAATCACTAATATTATATAGACAAGTTATTGACTTTCAGTTATTTAAAACTTTAATCTAACCTAATTTAGAATGTTAGCTTTTATGACTTGATGCACTATAAATTTTTTTATAATCGGATTTAAGTCACTTAGATTTGTTATTAACTAACATTTTTCTCACCATTGCAGGGCACATGAGCTTTCTTACAGGTTTAGCTCTAGGATCTAAAATGTTTGCTGACAGAACGGAAATAAATCACTAGGCATAGTCGTCTCAGATAAAAAAGAGCCTTATAAAAGTAATAATAACTACGGAACTGAAAGCAGTGTTGAGAGAAATAAGAAACAGAAGTACCCAGAAGAAGATAGAATATCATCAGAAACGCTTAAAATGGGTGGTGAATCTGTGGAGAAAGCACTCGTTATACTGATAATAAGTGCATGGTTGAAGGGAATATACGGTAACAACAATACAATGCGGAATTAGTGATACTGTATAAAAAAGTGACGCCTTAAATATATAAAACTATCGGCCTATGCCATTAGTCTATTATTCCTACTGTACAAAATCATTACTAGAATAATAACAAACCGTTTAAGTAATAAATTAGGCACATACCTACCAGTACAACAGGATGGTTTTCGAAAAGGTTATGTTACGACAGATCATTTGCAGACCCTACGCTTAGTAAAAGAAAAAACACTGCATTCAATGTTCCTCTTCATCTTGCATTTATCGATTACCACAAAGCGTTTGACTCTATAGAAAGATGGTCATTTTTAAAAGCCATGGATTAAGCCAGAATTAACTCTAGAAACTCTAAAAATTATAGAACACATACGATAATGCAACATTCCAAGTGAGAGTAAATGAAGACCTAACAACAAATCGGACCCCAATCAAACGAGAAGTCAAACAGAGCGACCTCATATCTCCTAAACACCTAAACTATTCACTCTAGCACCAGAGGAGGTTTTCAAACAGCTAACATAAACCAACAGAGGCATTAGGATTGATGGTACTTACCTAAATTATCTAAGGTTTGCCAATGACATTGTCCTTATTTTAAGCAATGTCAAGGAGTTAAGAGTATGCTAGAACAGCTAAATATCGTATTCCAGGCTGTGGGACTATTCATGAATCTTATAAAAATACTAAAAGAATGACCGGCAGTTACATTGTAGTCGTAGTAAACAATAAGACTGTAGATAATGTAGACAAATAAGTCTATCTAGGCAACAATATCAAGCTCAGCAAAGAAAATTTAATCACCGAAATACACAGAAGAATAGGTCTTGCATGGGCAGCTTTCGGCAATCCAAGACACATCGTAAAAGACCGGAATAACCTTATTAATCTGATAAGGAAGGTTAATGAAACTTTTGCTCTCCCGGTCACTACGGCCTAGAAACCATGACCTTCACCAGCGCAAATAAGCCTAAAACTATCCGGAGAACAATGGAAAGAGCAATGTTAGGAGTCACTTCACGTCAAAAAATGTGATGTGGTCACCACCTCACTTTATCATACAATAAGTTTTTAAATAAAATTTTTTGAAAAAATGATAAAAACAAAGTTTGTTTTAAATTTTATTCTAGACACGTTTGTACTCTTATGTTTTTTCATAAACTTGATACTTTCTTAAATATTTGCTAAAAAAACAAAAAACCTCACCAATAAACTACCACTTCCGGTTGGTGGATTTCAGCCAAAAGTAACTGGGCTCTTTCAATTTAATTTAAGTAAAAAGATTGGAAACAAAATAATAAGAAACAGAACTAAAGTGACCGATATCTTTGAGCGCATAGCCAAACTAAAATGGCAATAATGGGCAGGCCATATCCATGTAACTAGGCAGCACAAAGAAAATTGGCCAATAAAACCAATATCTTGGCGCCGACAGAAAATAAAAAATTGGGCTATGAAGACACAAAAGATATGGCTGGATGACGCCAAGCAAGTGGCTGGAAAGCGCAGGACAGAAGAACATGGAAGAGTCTGGAAAAGGCTTACGTCCAGAAGTGGATGATTGGTGGCTGAGAAAAAAGAAAGGAGGGCACATTCTTAAGGCTTCTCCGAGTAAGTCTAATGACAAAAAACCTTGTTCAACTAAGGGAGCCGTTGAAAAACAACTTTTTAAGTAATCACTATGCGCTTTTTTTATCAAAAATTCGTATTGGACGCGTTTAAAGGCTATACTTAGAAAGGGCAGAGCAAAGTGGCAAAGCAGCGCCAAAACGCAGGACTGGAGAGGTCCCGGGTTCAAATCGGGCACAATTTATAACTCTAGATTTAAAATTTCTTTATGCTCTCGGGTGGTTCGGAAGTCACCTTAAAAGCCATCGTAACACTATTGACTTCTTTTAGCAACTGGTTTTGTAACACCTAAGCCCGATGAAAAATAAAATTTATTTGGCGATTTACTAAAAGCCAATTATATTAATTTGTTTAATAAATTTATTTTTTATATTTTATGTTTTTATTTATATTTTTTTATATTATATTATTAATAATACATAATTTTTATTAATTTAAATATTTTTTTTTGGATGAAAAGTAATTTATTTTAAGTTTTAAAGAAAATCTTTAATACAATGAAAAATCAGTTGACATGCGCCATTTTTCATGGATGTAGGAATTTTTAGAAAACAACCGGCCTGGTCTCCTGGAGAGGAAAACTCCACTTCTGTTTACCAGTACGAGATTTCAGCGAATAAAATATCGAGTACTACCACTATTGTTTTATTTATATATAAAAATATGATACCCCTCTAATGATTTTTGTACATCCAACACAATATAAACGGAGCGGTAAAACATCAGACCACTAAGTTAGAGTAGCGGGGTTTAAACCTAATAAACTTTTTCATTTCATTTGCCTGTGGGTTGGAAAGTTACGTAAATTCCGACTTCCAGGATTAACGTTTTAAAACCAGGCAAAAAACCATTTGGTATAAAAACAGTATTTAAAAATTCTAAACAAAGAAAAAAGACGTTCCGATTCTCAATAGATTCCACAGAAGAAGTTACCACAGACTAATTAGAGCTTCAGTTAAAATTAACTTTAGTGTGGAAAGAAAAAACATGACCCAACAGAAAGTAATCCCCCAATTATGTTAATTATCCAACAAAATACTAGAAAAAGCTAGAGAAGAAACTAACATCAAAACCAATAACTTAACAAAAACTCAACATCGATGTCTTGACTGAAAAACTACAAAACCATATTCAAATCGTGTGCCAACAATAAACTTCAAAAGAAACAGAAAATTAAGAAGGGGACCTTACAAATGATAGAAAAAAGGACAATAGACTGAAAATTCCCAAAAATACAAAGAACAAAGCGACTAGTAAGAAAATCCAAGAAATTAGAAGTTATAACACGGAAACAATTGAAGCAATGATGCAAATGCAAAATATTAAGATTTAAAAAGCTCATAGACAAACGGAAAAATTAAAATTATAAATATGAAAAATAACGACGAAGTAATAAGGTAAAAAAAAACAAATAGGACTTTCTACTTCAACTATGTCACATCTTGAAGAAAGCCATCCTAAAATAATCCTAAATGTTATCTCCGAGGAAACTACAAATACAACCATCGAAGATAAGATCAAACCATCTTCAAACCAAATAAAAATGGAAAGGCGCCAAGGGAAGGTTAGAAGCCAATAAAGTTCTCAGGTAAATGTCTACATAACGGTAAAATTTTAGCAACATCCCACTTCACTTAGCATTCGTCGACTCGCCTTTGGATAGTCGAAGATAAATATACGTACATAGCTCAAAATGGTTTATCAGTGGTAGACTATGTAATAACAAATCTCTACTACTATGAAAGTACAAAATCTTTTCATGCGAAAGAAGGAATTGAATCAGTCTACCAACCTATAGAGATGGAATTAAATATCAAAACGAAGGGTTAAATAAAAGTAAATAAAAGCGGTTAAGTAGAGTGCACGAAGATTCTTAGATGGAATGAAGAGGCGATTGAGGAATATAAAGATAACATCAAAAAAAGAGGCAAATTTAAATGAGAAATTAGAGAAACTGATAAGGAAAGTAAAAAAGTCAATCCTTGCAAAGAAAGTATGATAAAAAAGAAGAAAGGAAAATGAGGAACGAATAAATGCAAGGAAAGAAAGGAATGGGAGGGGGAATATTACAGATTAAGAAGAGATTATAAAGAGATATGCTCCAGAAAGAAAAACGAAAAAGCAAACGAAGAACTGAAAATATAGAAAGCATAAAAATAGATTCGGCAATATGCAAATACATAAATAAAGAAAAAAAAACAAAAGGGTGACGGCAAGTAAACTAAATAAAATAAAATAAAAGAATCAGGCAAAGAAGATCGGAAGAAGGAAGAATAAGCTCCTTAATAATACAGGCTAAAGGGAAGAAGAAACAAGGAGAAGAGAAAAAGAAGAAGAATGTATTGAATACTTAAACGTAAGTAAAATAATGGACATTGAAAAACAATTAGGCCGGGCGCAAGTTGAGACGCAGGCAACGCAGGTGACGCAGGTGACTCACTATACTTATCTGTAAAGCAAACGAACCAATAGACCAGCGCATATTGGACCGCAGGCTGACGTGACGCAGTAACTGCGTTGCGCAGGCCTGCGCGACGCAGTTGGCAAGCCACAGTTTTTACTACGGCCACCAAGATTTGAGCTGCTGAACTTAGTACACGTACGTAAGTAAAAACTGCGTAGTAACTTGCGCTCGCAGAATTTCCTGCGCTACCACAGTCACGTCACCCTAGGAATGTATAGTGA
>JARJDX010001026.1:0-15635 GCA_030264735.1 Gymnusa sp. GC000175
TTGCTGATAATGCATGGAACATCCTCAATCCTGGGAGCAATAGCAAAAATGTCCCTAGTTGCTAAATTGGAGATGCCCATGCATTAACCTGTAAACGCGCGTGGCGATGATGGCACCAGAGAAATTAGAGTAGCTACATTCGCGATCTCAGTTATCGTGAGAAATTGACTTTACATGAAATGCTAACTTTTAAAAATAAAAAAAATATTTAAATTACTAAAACATAAAATAATTCGTTCCCACAAAATTTCCATACGTAACATTATTATAAATTTTACCTATTTAATTTAGAGAAAACTAATAATATCCAAACCAAATTCACAATAGTTTCAAAATAATTGTAAATAATTAATTGCAACAAAACAATTCCACGTTAACAATAAATATTGACATGTAAAATGTAAATTATTATTAATGATTACAAATTAAACAGCACATATTGGTATAAAATTAAATAAACAAATTCAATTAAAATACATTTGTTTTTATATTAGGTGCAAATAATTCTTATTTCGTGTGAAGATTAGTGCTATGATAATATATGTGCTTATTTAATCTAAATTCCCTCAATTTGTGCACGCGAGGAAATCTTATCTTTTTAATAAAAGGACTGCAAATGTGCAGGATTTTGAAAGACGTGTTAATTATAGGGGGCGAAAATTTCCAACCATTACCTTTTATGGCATTAGAGATATTAAATTAATAACTTTAAAGGTTTTACTCAGTCAAATTAAAAGAATTTATAAAATGAACTACTTATTTCAAATAATTTAACTTTTTTCGACGTATACGACAAAAATGAAATATAAATTATACTACACATATTGCCAAAGGTTTTTTGGAAACATAGAAATAAGTTCAATAAAGACAAGACCTAAATGAACGATTTAAGAAGAATTCAGGTATCCATGTATTTCGACGAACAATGTAGTGGCAGACGCTAAATTACATTAAATTTAATAATAGCCATAAAATCGTAATTGCTCCTTCCTAAACATTAGAACTTTCATTCTGCATTCTTCTATTATTCAGTTTCAGAAAAATTTAATCCATGATTTATTATTTTTTAAATAGTTGGCAAAATATCCACGAAATTTAATTTTTGTGGGCTTGAAAAAATCTCTAATAAAATATTTATTTAAATTTCACGTCAGACCTTTATCTAAAAAACTTTGCACAAAATTTTAAAAATTATTTATTTAAATAATATATGAATTATTTGCATATTATCCCATTTTATATTAAACTTATATAAAACTTAATGAATATTTATGAAAGGGCGTTTCAACATTAAGATGTTATTGGCGTTGCTTTGCATCGTAAAATTTATATTCGCCCCAAGATTATTATTTACTCTGCGCCATATGGAAATTAAAATGTGGCATTGCATGCAACTTTAAAATTTTGATCTGCCGCCCTATTTCGTTTATTATTTCGAAATAGAATGCAATCAAATGGTCCAGACCTTTTTTTTCAACTCCTCGCTACGTTTTCGATAGGGTATCGAGTTTTTTAGCACTGTTTCAATGTACATTGCAAAACCAATTTCAATTTTACTCGAACGAAGAGCTCGAAATAATTTATGAACTGCAACCGTATAGACCGAAATGAATGTCACTACGAATTACGAACTCATTTCAGTTGTGCAAATATTTGACTCTTATGTAACTTAATTACTTATATAATATTAAACAGCTTATTCATGATTAATGCTGTAATAAAAAAATTTAATCTACGATTTCGTAGAGTAATTTTTGAGTTTCATACTTTTATTGAAATTAATCCAATAACTTATAATTTATTATCCCCATAAATTTATAAATAATACCTATATGCATAAATAAGTAAATATTTAATAACATGAGGAAGAGAAATAAAAAGGAATGATTTGGAATTTGACCAAATTATTTTTTTTTTACAAATTTTTTTGCGTATTTTAAGTGTTGCGACAATCTATATAGATGGCGTTATGTGACGACTGAATGGAGTGGTAGAAATTGTTAGAGTGAAGAAAATTTCGGGGAGTCATAGACAATAGCTCCAATTTATTTCATCGCTTCATTCTTCACCCAGTATTCAGTTATCCGTTGTTTAGGGAATATCTTATAAAAACCTAAATAAACCAGATAGGGCGGTTCAAAAAGCAATTGGTGAAACCATAAGCGGGAGTGTTCACATTAATTGAGCTTCACCAGGTGGTCCAATGCAATATTGCGTTTATTTCTGTCGTGATAATGTTAATCCTTTACTTTTTACAAAAAAGGTACCTCTTTGTATAGTTCAATAACTAGAGTTGCGAATTATCTACCCGCAACCATTATTAATTGATGTTAAAAATTGTAAAAAATGTCCCCAAAAACTGTTGATAACACGCTAATCTAAAACCGAGAAGTATTTGCACTGATATGCTTTCTGTGTTGAATTTTGTTAAGTTAAAAAAAATGGTGCATAAGATTTTCGGAGCAAGGACTTCATCAAAACCACCTTCGATTTTAAACTTATCATCATGATTGGAACTGATACGTTCCATTTTCCGTGGCGAGATTGGATTTAAACAATCGTCAGCAGTTAGTTACTAGTTATATTCATTTACTACTAAAAAAATAACTTTTTTCAATAAAAATTTTATTACGATTATGTAAGACCAAAAGCAGGAAAAAATATGACTAAATATCAATGTTACTTGTTCGAGGTAAAGCTTAATAAATCACCAATGAGATATTGTTAAATTAGTAACGGCGGGACAACCAGATCTAAGAAGATGTTGTACCCAAAATTCTCTGTTCCATTTCACTAAGTAGTAAAATAAACTAGAGACATTTAGCCTTTACTTAGATTACTTAGATTAATGGTTAATGATGAGTACTAAGAAAATATTAAGACGCCTCAAACAAAAGTCTGATCTCGCAAATGTACATAAAAACATAAAACGAATGACAGGGAAGAGTCCGCAAACTATCAACGAGAACGAATACAATAATCTGAGAATACCAACAAAAGCATGGAAAAACAGTCCGACAATAGTTTAATTTGACTACTGGTTTAAGTTAGAGACATCTTCGGTACAACAAAGGTGATTTTTTGCAACAAGTGCTTGTTCTGACAGAGATATAAATCAAGTTGTTTACATATGTTTTATTGACTTGTCCAAAGCTTTTAGTAATGTTCACTTTGACAAGCACACAAATGGATTAGCTTATTCTTCCTTTTCCTTTGGCGTTACAGCCTCCCGTACAATGACTCTTCTTCTTTTTCTGTCTTCAGCAACTCATATTGAATGCTTTACCGGCAAAATGTATCAACAGAAGTAAGAATTATTAGAAACTTTTACTGGAAATAGCTCTAACTGTGACTGTTGATTGAAACACTTCAAGCGAGATAGAGATAAGCCGGGTAGCTCGATAGGATTGTGTTTTATCGCCAACTCTATTTAACCTTTATTCTACGAAGATAGTTCAAGAGATATTGGTAAGATTACGCAGTTTAAAGGATAATAGAGAATCTACCAACAACATATATGCGAATTATACTGGTAATTTAAATCTTGTTGGAAGAAGCCATTATTATTTAAATTTTTACTCTCCAAGGTGTATACCATTAACTGGTTTTAGAATCTTGAAGTGCCAATAGTGTGAATTTGCGTTTGCTAATAACCATTCATTTTGTTTTTCTAGCATGAAAATTTCTCCTGGTATTTCTCCTCTAGTTTAATTACCGTAATTTTTTTACAAAATAGATTGGCAATTATTCAAATGTCTCATTCGTGTAGGTTCAATTCTAAGAGGATATCGAAGCCATTTCTAAAACTAATCTACTTGTTGCCAATATTTCCCCATGTTTTTGGTATATTCAACCATACAGTATCTTCAGGAATAACTTTAGAACATGGTTCATCAAACTGTTTGTATTGTGTTTGTTACATTATCTCATGTATACTTTATGGCTGGAGTTAAAAAAGTCACCAATAAATTTATAGAAATTTCCAATATTTTTTACCATTTTACGTGTGCTTATCTGCGCCTAGCTACACCGTTCTTTGCTAATTTGATAAAGAATTCCGGATCCGTATCAAAAGCCCAACAATCAAAGTGTTTAGTTAAAATCCCAAAAAGTTAAAATCCTGACAGTTCAGAATCCCGACTGGTCAAAATCCCGACAGAATTTAGAGTTGGACGCACCCAAAATAATGTAAAAGCATGGCAGAGAAAACAGCAAATTTATGTTGTACGATCTGGGTGGATTGAAAACGTGAAAATTTGCACTTCGTAGATTATCTTCAAATGGTCGTTCTTTCAGTATAATATATTGCATCTTAGCATTATTCTTTTAACCATTTTTTATTTAGAATTTATTGTATATACAATTTATTTTCCGGGATTTTGCCTTGTCGGGATATTGAACTGTAGGGAGTTTAACCTTCCGGGATTTTGATTGTCGGGATTTAAATTGTCGGGATTTAAATTGTCGGGATTTTGATTTTCGGAACTTTGACCGTCACCCATTAGCCAAGTATCATCGAAACTTACCAGTACGCTACTATTTCCTGCAACTTGTGGTACCCTCTTTCACATGTTGAACGAAACATTTTTCGCTTTTAATTGCTTTATCTCGGCTCATAAACAATAAAATAATTGAGGAAGTAAAAATATTTATGTTGTTTATTAGATCCATTTTTACGTGTTTTTAATATATGTATATAAATGTTGTAAGGGTTATGTACGCAAAAACGTATTTTTTGTTGTTTGATTTTTATTTATAATATCTACATGTTTCGATCTGCGCTCATCTTCAGGATATAACTAAAATATGAATAAAATAGAATTTTTTTTATAAAAACTAAATATAAATGTAAATGTAGGTAATAAGTTATGTGATATTTGAAAATTAGAAATTAACAATTTGAATGTGGATTACTAGTAACTTACTTGTCAAAGTGTGTATTTAAATATGAATATTAATATTGTGTGTGTTGTATGATAGAATGAGTGAGTGAGTGTAAAATATGTTCAGTAATGTTTAATGTATCTTTGATTGGTATGTTAGTGTATAGATTTATGATGTCAAAAGATAGTATTTTGTGGTTATTGTTTAATTTAATAGGTTTAAGTTTGTTAATGAGTTCTATTGAATTTTTAATTGAGAAAGGTGAGTTGTAGTTTAGTTCTTTTGTAAATATATGGTTAATCATTTTGCATATGTATATAGTGGGTGAGTTGTAATATGTAACTATGGGTCTTATTGGTTGATTGGGTTTATGTAGTTTAGGTTGTCCATATATGAATGGGGTGGTAGGATTCATGGGTATTAATTGTTTGTTATAGAATTTTTTAATTGTATCTATAGTAGTTTTAATAATAGTTTTAGTGGTTTGTATGTACTTGTTAAGTGGGTTTTTTGTTATGATTTTATAGTTATCGGTTAGGAAATTATGTATTTTGTTATTGTATTCGTTATTATTTATAAATATAAAACCTGCTCCTTTATCTGCTTTGACAGCTTTGATTTTGTTGTCTTGGATTTTCTTTTGTAAGTTTCGAATGATGTTATTTTCTTTTATTAGGTTGTTGGTTTTCTTTTGTTGTGATCGGGTGGCATTATGTTGTTTGTTTTTCTTTTCTTCGTCCAGTAGTATTTTTATGCAATCTCTTTTTATATTTTCTTCTAATGGGTTTTTGTATATAGCAGTTTTAATTTCAATAGCATTTAATTGTAGGTTTTTGTTTGTAGTCTTTTTTGTTATTGCATATTTGTGTCCTCTATTTAGTAGTGTAATTTCGTCTTGGTTTTGGTTTTCCTGAAGATGATCGCAGATCGAAACGTGTAGATATTATAAATAAAAATCAAACAACAAAAAATACGTTTTTGAGTACATAACCCTTACAACATTTATATAAAAAGTAATATGTACATTATCCCTGCAAAAACAACAAAGTTACAACAAGGAATATTAAACGATGGAATGGATAAATTCAACAAATTACCAAAAGAAGTGAAAAAGCAATAGACAGTGGCAAAGTTTAGAAAAAAAGTAAAAAGCACTTACTAAAATGATAAAATAAAACAAATATTACTAATTATTATTAATTATGGCACCCCGAATACCAGCGCAGCAGCAGGGAAACCAGCACGCAAGTCGCTGAAATGGGGAAAAAATACAAAAAGAATTCAAAGGGGTCACTTGTGATTGCAGTAATGCGCAATCCTACATTTCAAAAAAAAACTTAATAGTTTTGTAATAAAGGTGATGACTTTTGATACATATTTGAATTCCGAATAAGAAGACCTATTTAAATAAAATTAAAAAAATAGGGGTTGCCATTTAAAATTAAATAAATGACTAACTCCACGCGCAAATGGTAAATTTCACAAAAAATTGCTTGTCTTGAAAATGTAGAAAAGTAGGCACCATTTAATTTTCCATACCGAACTTTAAAATTGGTTAAAATATAACTGAGTTATGGCGTTTGCCGGGTTTTGGTATCCACCCGATATAATGGCATACTTACATATCTTTATATTGGGTTTCTTATACTCTTATCTATTACTGCGTTATTTGTGTTAAGGATTCAGTAAACTAATTTATCTGGGTATACATTTTGTTTTAATATTTCTTTAGCTATCTGAATATTTTTAATCCTAATTGAGTATTGCTTAGGTTTTCAACTTTATGTTTTATTGCTTTGATTATTGCAATTTTTTGTTTCTGAGGATAGTGTGAGTATGTAAGAGTCTTCTTGATGCTATCGGTTTTATGTACCAATAGTAGATGATAGACCCATTTTCATATTCATGTCTTTAGAATGTCTAAGAAGGGTAGTTTTTTATTTACTTATACTTCCATTGTGAATTGAATATTCATGTGTTGGTTGTTGAATATTTGAAGGAAATCTTCGCCCTTTTTTTTAGGTATAATTAATACTAAGTCATCCACATGCGATTTCATAAATGGTATCTTGTATGGTTTTAATTTTATCGCTTTATCGATAATGTCTTCAGTTACTAATAGTGTCATGATTGGGGGTGCGGCCCAAAACCCCGAATCCCAAAATTCCGAATGCCTAAAATCCCGAATTCCCAAAATCCCAAATGCCTAAAATCCCGAATGCTTAAAATCCCGAATACCCAAAATCCCGAATTAGCTGGATACTAAAATATAATTTAGTGACACTTACGCTTCTTCTCACTGTTTCACGATATGGCATTTCTCCCTATAATACAGAATTAATAAAGTTTTAATTTTTGTTACTTTAAAAAAAAAATCTGATGTGGCCACCTCTGATTTTATCGTACATTTCAATTTAGTTGGTAGTATGACTCTATTTTATTGAAATTTATGCTGGCAATATGTCCCTGTAACACAGTAATTTAATAAAAAATAATTTTATTGACAATGTTGCTTAGAAACGAAAAACACTAATTCGTTAAAATGTTAAATTTTGAAAAAATAAAAAAAAAGTCTTTTTGTAAACTTTTGTACCTGTTTTTGTTTATGTTTTTTCCATTAACTCGTTAGTTTTTTAAATATTTTTAAAAAATCGAAAAACGTTACCAATAAACTACCACTTCCGGTTTGTGAATTTCCGCCGAAAGTAACTGGGCTCTTTCAATTTTTGTTAAAAGTTTAAATATGATTTTTTGTGCTATCTTTAATAGTTTTTGAGATACCTCGCCCACGAAAACGCGCTCCATCCACACACATATCCATACACACCACAAAAACATTTTAATCTTGGTCAATTCTTGTTCAGGGGTCCATAAAAGATATATTTTTACTAAAATCTCAATTTTTTTGACGATTACAATACTTTATCTTACTGTAATAAGAAATTGGCAGAAAAATCTTTAAATTAATTATATACTTAAAAGGGATCACGGCTAACATTTGTAGATTAAGGTTGGTCTGCGATAGATTAAGACTAGTGTTAATTATAAATTATAAATTTTGAAAATTTGCTAATAATTATAAACCTGTATAAGAGAGGATTATCGGAGAAACGTAAAACTACAATAAAAGTGTATATTAAGCAGAAATGTGATATCTAAAACCAGGGGGAAGAAGCATAAATAGGGATTTTGGGTATTAGGGATTTTAAGCATTCGGGATTTTAGGCATTCGGGATTTTAGTCATTCGGGATTTCAGTCATTCGGGATTTTAGGCATTCGGGATTTTGGGGTAGAACCCATGATTGGTGATGCCGGATTTCCAATTGCATTTATTTTTAGTTGACAAACAGCAACAAGTAAATTTACTATTAATTTGTTTGTCATGAGCAGCTAGGGTAGAAAACACAGATTTCTTAATACCAAAGACGTACCACACATCCGTTAAAGTTAGGCTGTTACATCGGCCATCAACTGATGCTTTAACCTTAACAGTTACTTTGCCCACAGCTTTAACGCACTCACCATTTGCAGTGACCACAGCACGAGGAATATTTTCTTCAAATGGAGTGTACTCACAGAATACATCACTTTTATTTACTATGTGACTCGTCGCTTTACTGTCAACATAAAAAAATCATATGTTTTTTCAGTGTTAAGTACAAGATTAGAAGACGCAAAAAGTACAAGATTAGAAGATGCAAAAAGTACAAATTTATTTGGCTCATTTGCCCTACCAACCTTGTCATTTGTTTTAATTTGATTACTTTTCTTAGGTTTAGGTTTTCCATCTGCTTTCCATTTAGTACAAACAGTAATTTTATGTGGACCTTTGCAATAATTACAAATATATTGATTTTGGTTAGATTTCAATGCTTTATATTTACCAGCCTAAAGGGTTTTTGTGTAAGAAAAGCTTCATGACTACTGTTGTTTTTCTCATTTAAAGCCCTCTCGTACATACAAATTTGTGTAGTGAGATTATACAAGGTCCTTTCTTTTTTAGACACAAGCATCCAACTTAATATTGTAGTGTTGGAGTAATTGCAGAGTTGCAGTCTGGTGAGCGGTTAATAAAATTAATTAAATAACTGATTTAGCAAAAATACTTTATTGAATGATAAATATATGTTGCCATCGCATCTAGTATGGCATTCTACATGCCTTATACTAGCAGCGTCGCTTTCACACACAACTGTATTGGGTGTTGTCTACAATTTAAATAAAAAATTACTTTCAGGCAAATAATCTAATATTTTACAAGTTAATAACAAATCCGGTAGTTTTAAACTTCCATCCTTTGTAAGTTCAATATTTAAATCACTCCAGATGTTTTTCAATTAAGGGGTATGACTTGCAATGTCATCTATTTCATCCCTCTTGTAACTAAAAAATTGTAAACACAAATCAAAGGCTCGATCCTCAACAGACCCATCACCGAGCCTAATCAGATACTTTTACCTTCAAGTAAACCAATTTGCAGTTTTAAAGAATCCATTTTGTACACACGGGATTATGTAAGTTAGATAAGCAAGAACACAATACGACACAAACGCAGTTCTAAAGATCTGGACCCACGTTGATGAGTTTTAAAGTTCTGACAAAACAAAACACATAACTTTTACTATTCTGTAATTAATTTATAAGTTTTAAATAAAAATAACGGGCAAATAAAAAAAATATATTGACATAAGATTTTTTAGAAAACATAAACAACTATATATCCTTGCGAACATACAGTGTTGCACTTTTGAAAAAAAAAAAAAAAACAGATAACGATAAATTCAATAATTACTACCTGTCAGGTTTGTGGTATTTTAAATACCAATTTCGCCAGTGCGAGGCTTAGACATAATTTCGCTTGTTCTGCTACATAAATTTATGCGCCACTTACTGACAGCTCAGTCGTTCCGCATGTTATCACTAATTTCGTGTTTCTTAGCCGTTCAACTTCGTTAATATTTCGCGAATTTGCCGAAATTTAAATATTTTATGTAACTGAATAGTTAAAGTTGTTTATAATTCTAATAAATGTGAAAATTATTACGGTGCGCTTATCATACAATGTTTAAATGTAACTACCCATATTGATTAGTTAACAGCGCCACTAACGAAACCTGTAAGTCCCAGTAGGTATAAGTTTTTAAAAATTAATATCTGGACAGCTGTAAATTGAGATCATGACCCGTTCCAGACCAAAACCTACTTGCTTTTTGAGTAACTTAATTGACGTTGGTTCGTGATAAATAGATGAGATTGAAAAAATGTTAAATTGCGTTCGTTTTCAAATAAATAACGCGACATGCCTTTTCATTGCTTATATTTTAAATTCACGTATAATTTTGGTTTTATTTTTTTGTGAACGAGTGCAAATGCAATTTAAGCAAATAAGATCTATTGCTCATAAATTTTTTTTTTACTTTATACCAGAATTATGAGGGAATATTTATAACAATTACCGTTGCAAGGCAAACCGTGGCGGGTTTTTTCATTGTTAAAAAATTTGGGAGCATAATGAAATGAAGCAGACCTGGTGAAAATTGTTATACACGGTATTATAGAGCAGGACGTACCTACAAATGCTTATAATTGCAACATTAAAAAGGTGTGTGGTTTAATTTCATTTTTGAGACCGTTATCTAAACGACCTAAGTATGTAAGACCTTCAGGAGATTTTGCACGACCAGTTACCAAACGCTTCTGTTTTCACGAACGGTCTTTCACTGGTGATGTTTAAATTTGCTACCAATGTGGCAAACCAGGTCATATTGGAAAAAATTGCACAGCTTCCTCGTTTCCTACAAGTAAGCCCAAAGCTAGTGTTAGTTTAAAATCTAAAACCTTCAGTATCAGTCCAGTTATCCCTAATGTATGTAACTTCTGTGCAAAACTAGGCCATGACACAGAATTCTGTTTTATTTGTAAAGCAATTGAAAAGCAGAAATCGATACATCCTTGCATGACTGGCTTCTTTATCAAACCAATTAAAATCATAATTAATGGAAAGAATTACCTTGGGATAATTGATACCGGGGCAGACGTCTCTCTTATGCTTGAACGCTGCTATGTTTAAGGGCAAAATAAAACCGCGGCAATTAACCCTAGAATATTACCGAAAAATATTACAAATGAACCTAAAGTTTTTGTTGAAATTGAAATTAGCGGTGAAAATACTTCTTTAAAATTTGCTTTTCAACCGGATCATTTATTAGAATACAATGTTATTGTAGGTCGTAACTTATATAAAGATCCTCAATTTGTAACTATTACTTACTATACGGAAACTTGTATTATCCGAAAAGATAATGCTTTTGTTGGGCGAATTTTATACGGCGTTCATGGTGAAGCTCCAAATGATATTGTTGTTCCAAAATATTATCGAGATGTACTCATGTCTGTGCTTAAAAATTTTCTGAAAACATTTCGAAATGCGGTGCCTGCGGTTAAAAATACTTTTTTGAAAATTCATTTGCGAGATAATTATATTGTCATACGAAATCCCTATGACCTTTCTGTAAGTGAACGTGAATTTGTACAAGAAATAGTGAAAGATTTAATGGATAATAAAATAATTCTAGAGAGTGAGTCACCATATGTGAGTCCTATTCTTCTTGTACGAAAGAAGGATGGTACATACAAAATGTTGTAGATTACCGAGAATTACATACAATTAAAGATCGGTATTCCTTGCCACTTATTGAAGACCATCTTGATCGTCTTGGGAAAGGTCAATTTTTTACGTCTTTTAGTATGTATGTATCCGGGTTTTATCAAATATCCATTGAACTAGAATCCATCTGTACTTGTGACACCTGACAGTCATTAGGAATATAACCGAATGCTTTTTGTTTTGGAAAATACTTCAGCTCAGCTGTTTTTTAACGTGCAATTAATAGGGAAATTTAAAAAATACGATTGCACTTGTTTATATGAATGGCATATTAATACCGTCAACAACTGTCGAAGAGGGCTTAAAACTAACTGAAGTTCTTGTTTGCTTTACAGGATGAAGTATTTTCTCTGAATCTTAGAAAATGTAATTTTTTGAAGAAGCAAATTGAATATTTGTGTCGAGAAGTAAATACGTTCTAGTAGTCAAAAAGTTGAGGCATTGGTGAAATTTAAGTCCCCTATCAGAGTTAGACAAGTATATTAAAGTATTAAACACAACTGTGAGTCTCATTTAAAAATTAAAAGTTAATACCAATAACTCGCTACACAGTACAAGTTTAAAAATGCAAAATATATTTTGTATTTGTTCATTTAAGAAAGTTAGAGGCCAAAAACAAAATCGGCAAAATTTAAATTTTTGCTTTATTTAGTCACATACACAAATTTTCGGAAAAACAAATACATCATTAAATAAGTCTTCTAATGTGGCAACTTTGCTCTAATTGAACCAACCTTGTATCTTCTACTATTTTCGCGATACCAATGGTGGGGCTTGAAAAACGGACAGTCTGTATTTACTTTTAAAGGCTTCTGGTTGCCGAAATCCAGATCTAGATATAATTTAATTTGCACCTGTTGCTGTTCCGTTTTAAAATATTCAATAATTTTGTATACAGATGGATGGTGGCAGTTGATTGTCTGTTGAAAAGCTATATGCCATTCTGCTACAGAATTATTAGTTCTTGGTAAATCACTAATCGCTTTATCATAATTATTTCACATGTTTATAGGAAACAATGGTTCCGATCTGCGATTTCTTTTTACTCTATCGATGTATGTATCTTTCCAATATTTATTATGCTATCCATTTCCTGTGGACATTGGTCAACTAAGATTTCGAATGCAGCTACAACATTGTCAATGGGCACAAAACATAACGATAACAGCATTTTTGTATGGAGACGAAAATTATCATCGTGAAGGTATCGGTTTGTTAGGTTTAACCTTTGAATTTTGCAAATTAAGATATCGAATCGATATTGGTAATTTTTAAAAAGATATTATTTTATTTAAAACAATAATTAAATAATGCAAATGAAATTATAAAAAATATAATGTATAAAAGTGCAGTTCCCGCGATGCGAAAGAAGAGCCGATTCTAAACTGCCTTACCTCTTGCGCAGATTACTTATATATGTTATGTAGTAACTGAAGTAAGGGTACATAACACCCATGGCCCAAGAGGAATAACTATGAACAAAGGGTCTTCACAGTGTCCATGGATTTTTCCTGGAGCTGGTAGCTTGATCTGGTTCCTTTTCCCCTTCTTTTTCTTCAAGGTTAATGTTCGCTGGTAATTTTTTTGAGAACTTTATGATAAGATAAGGACGATAATAAATATTCCTGTCAGAGCGTAAAGGCTTACCGTTCATAATAAAACAGTATGGTTAGGAATTTTTAAAGGTCGGATTTGGTTAACTTCATTCTGCAATTGTTTCAGTTGATCAAAAAGATTGCAAAATTGGGACAATTAGATTTTTTCAAAGTGTGTTCCATTTCATTGTAATTGGTGGGGTTCTAAAATATTTGGATTAAATTTGATCTTAGGAAAAGGTGACAATTTAATTAATTTTTCGCTTTCATAGTTCGCAATGGTAGTATCTTTAATCTTCATTGAACATCCATTGGTGATCTTTACGATTGCCTTGCCGACGATGACTTCTGTTTCTTGTTCTTGTTCTCATGACTTCAAAATTATTTGTGGAAAGGGTACAACCAGTATCCACTGGTCTTCGCCTATCTTTTTGATCCATGTGGAGGTAATGTGCTCGTAGTGATGCTTGCACAGAGTGCAGTTGTTGGTGTTGAACTTCACATGTTCACATGGTGCTTATTTTGATATCTTAGTAGAGGTGACGACGTCACACAGGAATTATTCTTTGCTTATTTCTTTACATGATGTTTGTAAGGACACATAATTTTTGTCGTTAATTACCACATATGAGGTTTCAGGCATTATAAATTGGTAAGAATGATTTAGGGTAGGAAAAGAAAACACGTTAATATGTACTTAGATAGTTTTCAACTAGAGGTGTTAGTAGGATAAACACTAGGCAGCTGTCTTTAGTATACACTTTGGAAGTTATTGAATCCTCGATTACATGTTTTTTAGTTGTGGCCGTTTTGTAAGTTTTTCAATTTTGTTCTGTTCTTCAATATGAATTAATTCTTTAAGTAGAAGGCTTAATTCAATTATGGATGAATGATAAATATTCAGCTTCGCGAAAGTGGTTGCTTCTATTATTATTCTTAGAAGATTACTCATGTTGCTTAGTAGGAATATTAGTTGGTTAAAAATTCCGTAGATATTAATTTGGTCTGTTTTTTTTGTAGATAATATGTAACATTTAACAAAGCAGTTTTGATTTGTGACAACCGAGATTCAAGGATGAGCTGGTTACTTTTCGGTGATAAGATTGTTTTGTTAAATTTTTCTATACTTTTAATGAATAATATTAGTTGTTGACTCACTAACGTTTTCAGTCGATTCTGTGATTCAGTTAAAAATTATTCCTTATTATTTTCTAGCGATATTTTAGCTTTTATGATTTTACAGTTGTCCTGGTTGTTATAATCCACGTTCACTTCGCCTGTTGACGAAGTCATGATACACTAATTTTGCTTGATGGTAATTGGTTTATCTTATATTTGTATTCCGGCTGTTGGTTTTTTGACTGCATTAGAATGGATTGTTTGAGAGTCTTCATTGTCTGGATGTTGAGCTTTTAGTTCTTGTCCGAACGTAGCAGTATTCTTGCCCGGAGGTGGATTCGTAATAATTTCTTGTGACGTGGTTGGGGTAGCTTAGTTGGTCGTAATTTGCTCAGGTTCATTTATAATTTCCTGAAGCATTTTCGCTAATTCCTCATCTACGTTAGAATACATTGATGCGTTATCATCTTTAATTGCATTTAGCTCTTTATAACAACTTTTTAGTTGTTGTGCAAATGGGCGGAATCAGCTGCTCAGATTGGTACGGTAGGGGAGGTTCGTTTTAGGAAATAACAAAATTGTTGGGCGCCAGTAATTAGAGGAATTACAAAAGGGACAATCACAGAAGGCACATATAAAAAGGTAGAGGGTGTTTAATTGTCCTGAACAAGTAATCAGCAGAAACTATGATAAATAAAACACAATGCTAATTTAATACATGTATTCTAGTCAAACAATATTCAAAATTTTTAACAAATAATAATGTTAAATTGCCTGTTTGTTGGAGGTGGTTGCTTCTTACACTCCCTGGATCTGTCCTCCTGGAATGTCTGACCCCAGGATCCTGCTAATCCGGACTCCAGTCGGAATTAAAAAATTGGGAATTTATAACGACCCCTTGCCGTAGAATAAGAGCTCTGGACCCTTGGGGTTTCTTTACCAATGCTCTTGCTTCTCGGAGGAGTCACCAGGTCATGAAAAATATACACAGAGAAATTAGTCGGAAAGCAACCAAACTCCCTATGGTATTACAGCAAACAATGTAAACAAAAAAATTAAACAAGGTTAAAAAATTTAAATTGACTAGAGAAAATGTTATTAATGCTACCAAATTTACAAAGAATTTAAGTTATCAAATGAAATATTATATAAATAGAAATTACAAAAAATATTATAATGAATACAAATTACCAAAAAAATAATACTGACCAAAAAAAATGAACCAGTCCGTCAGGATATTAGGAAGCTAGAACACAATTACCATAACCAAAAAGTTTACAACACAGAAGAATTTAAATTTTAAGTGCAATCGGAAATTCAGGTCAGCCCTGCTTCACTGAACCCCCGAAAAACACTGAAATGTAAAAAA
>JARJDX010001052.1:0-14433 GCA_030264735.1 Gymnusa sp. GC000175
TTCGAAATCAACTTTTTTTGAATGAGGGAGGTCGAAAACGGATATTTCCGCAAAAATCTCGATTTTGAAATTTGTCGCGATTACAATACTTTAATTTACTTTGTAAATGAAAGTAAAATTAATTTAAAAAATAATATATTTATTGTTTTGAATAGGTTTAGAAATCCTCTATGCGTATAAAAATGACAAAAACAAATATTGTGACATGGGAATACCGAATGATACCTAACTCTTCTACAATGTTCAGATCATTAAAGCGGGAGATAACATATTTTTTGTAAACTCAAAATAGTGGAGCCATAGTATCAAAATTTTAAACATAGAATACCTAAGTATGGGAAAAGATGGAATGTAGAATTTAAAATTAGAATATTAAAATTTAACAGTCACGTTCAGAATTTAGTAGTTACAATTACTTTCACAGAAAAAAGTGATATCAAAATTAAAAATTAAATAGCAATACTACAATTAATTTTTTTATTTAGAATCACATAATAGGATAGATGATGAACATCTCATATATCAATCACTTTATAGTGAAAAGCCTTATACACGCATCGCGCTAAAGTTAAAAATATAAATGTTTGCAAGATGGATAGAATCTCGCTTACGGGGGGGATTTCTGAAGAAGAAGCAGAGTAATAAATGATATTGGATGAGAAATCATAAAAATGGATAAAACAATTATGTTAATATAGACTAAAAGAGTAACTACACTAAAAGAGATTAATATCATTAAAATTACAAGCATTTCTTTTAATAAAAATTATCTTTAGTTAGCGTTCCCAGTAATGTTTTTTAATATAAAATTTTTATACATTTAAAATTAACATCTGGTGAAGAGCAGTTTTCGACAAGTTGCGTGGCGAGCAACTTTCCTGGAAAGCAATTGTGAACAAGCAATTTTCCGTACACCTGTAAGGAGTAGCCAGGAAAAATGAGGGAAAGAAACAGTCTTTCGAAAAGGGCTTTAAGCGTAGGGGTAACAGTCCGAACTCATAAAAATACAAAATGTTACGAAACCAAACAATGAAGCCTCAATTAACAGACTACACACACGGCAACGAACTAGGCAATGGAAAAAGGGCTCAAGAACAGAAATCAACATTGGCACTTGGAACATCCAAATGATGCTCTAACCAGGCTGCATGAAATAATCGCGAATATATTATCTGAGCATAACTGCACTCCAAGGTATAAATTGGAAGGGAAGAGGCGAAATAATAAGACCAAATTACATGCTATACAACACTGAATCGAAGAGACAAGGTTATTACTGAACAGGATTCATAGTACATAGAGTGTTAAGAAATGCTACTGGCATTTGAAGCAATTAGTAACTGTATATTGTTACATTACATTTATATTGAAATCATCAATAAGCAATATAACCGAAAATTGCTCGCCAGTTGAGAAACTTGCTTCATCGTTCATCGTTAGCTGCCGACTAAATAACGTCGCCAATAATCAGCCAATCACCAGCTTTTTAGTCTTGCCCCACCCCGAAATTATATTTGTAATGTAGATTTTATTTTGTTATTGTTAATTTTATTTGGTTATTCTAAATAAATAAAGTAGTATTTTCTCATTAAATTGTATTAAGTGCAACCGGCACTTCGACCCCTACATTTTTAATTTGGATCCGTAACATCTTGGTGGATGCGCCGGGCACGATCCCGGTACCTATATCAGCCAGTTTTTTAAATTTGTTTTGGTTTAGATTTTTTGGAAAATAACTGGGGCCATTTTTGTAAAGGGCGGGGGATGTAACATTGGGTTTATATTGAAATCATAAATAAGCAATATAACCGACAATTTTCCATCACTTGAGAATAAAAAACTTGCTGGTTGAGAAATCGCGTTTTTGCAATCAATTTCACTTTTTCATTTTACATTTCCATAATTCAATATATTTTATCGTTAGCTTTCGACTAAGTAACGTCGCCAATAATCACCGAATCACCAGGTTTTTAGTCTTGACCCTAACTATATTTGTAATGTGAGTTTTGTTATTGTTTATTTTATTTGGTTATTCTGAATGAATAAGGTAGTGTTTTCTTATTTAATTGTACTACGGCCTTTTTGATTTAGATCCTTAACAATATGCAAATTACGTATAAAGAGATAATAAAAAGAGTAAGAAGCAATAACAACGAAAGTGTGCTGTGCAACCAGAAGAAATAATCACTCAATATGGTTATTAGTAGCACATACTTTAGGCAGAAAATAATCCACAAAGGTAAATGTAAAACCTCAAGTCAAGGAGAAAAGCGTCAACAATAAAAGATATACGAGTAAAGCAAGAGGCACACTGCTACAACCAGATTTATAAAAAAGAAAAACGATAACAAACAACAAAATGAAACAAACAAAATCTAAGATTGAAGGAAGCGCTCAAGGAATACAAAACATCAAACACAAACTTAGCAATAATTCATCATCAGAAACCCATAGACAAAAGCAAGAGCTTTAGAGAGGAAGAATGATTTAATCATTCATGGACATGCAGACAAACAACAAAAATAAATAACGAAGTTAGAATACTATACACCTAAATGGCAATAAGGAATAAAAACCATAAATACGTTAACGTAATACGTGAACCGAAGTATAGCCAAACTATGTAGAAAAAAGAAAAGAAAACTTCTATAACAGCAAAATAAAGGAAACAGAGGAACATAAAAACAATAAAGTTAACTGAAAATTCTACAAAAACATAGCAAGACCAAATAAAGAATTTAAATCGTGGGAAAGAGGTGTAATAAATAAATATAGAATAGAGAGGAAGTTAAAGCCAGGATCATGAAAGAGAATTGGTGCTACTTCGTGAATAAATAACTCCTAAATATTATAATACTAAGTACAAACTCGAAGATGTACATATACAAAACCCTAATAAGACCAGTGATAATATACAGATGTGAGACATGGACAATAACACAAAACGATAAACAAGCAATAAGGGTTTTTGAAAGAAAAATACTTAGCCCACGTATAAATGTAGAGCCTGAGAAAGAAAAAGATAAAAAAAGTAAAGGAAGAAGAAGAAGAAGAAGAAAAAAAAAGAAGATCACTGTTGCCAAAACGAGTCCATAATTGGAGGGAAGTCGTAGGAGATAGAACGTGATTTTCAATATTGCCAAAGCCCACGTATAGATGTAGAGCCTGACGAAGAAGAAGATAAAAAAAAGTAAAAGAAGAAAAAGAAGAAGAAGAAGAAGAAGAAAAGATCACTATGTTTCCAAAACGAATCTATAAGTAGCGAATTTTATTTTATTCTCTAAAATCATAGGGAAATTATTTTGCTGAATCCTATAATTAAAATATATTATATTTGATTTAATATTTTATAAAATTAATGAGAATTCTTAAATTGATATAAGATTCCGGATAAAAGAATTTTGGAAATAAAGTGACAAGGTGAAAAGGTGCAATATTTCGAATTTTATCTAATCACTGTCGTACGAGAAAGACGGTTTGATAGATTACGATATTGGATGGACCCTAATTGAAAATAGCCTCAGCCACACACGAAATTCCGTTTAAATTTTACGTAGCTACATTCTTTGAAGGTACAAGTTAATAAAACTTGCGCCGTGCTTGCAGACTCCAACAAGATAAGAGCGCGTAGAATATAAAATGGCTTTTTGCTAGTTGCAGTTGTATCGATTTTGGTTTGTTAGTCTCGAACGGTGACAACGACGTACGACTTCCACTATAGGTTTAACTCTCCAAAGCGATTGATACATAATGCAGTCTCAACTCAAGTATTCATTTTATAGGATTCTGGAATGTTCATTACACCCACAATTCTCGTAGGAAATTAATTAAAAGCGATGCGTTATACCTCTAGCAAAATTGTGTTCGACAATATAGTAACCCATTTTGCAAAGTTCAATAACTAAATAAAAGCAGGTTAATGTTTTTCTTGATAAAATATAAATTTACTACTAACACGAGAGGCATAATTAAATAATTAATGTATACAATTACGAATTCGTTGCAATGCTATATTTTTAATATAAAAAATAATACAAATGCAAATCAGGGAAAATAATTCCAGATACCAAATTAATCGTTTTAATGAGAAAATTATGTAATAAATTAAACAAAGTTTTATTATATGTGGATTTGTCGAAAAACGCTAGCAAAATTGTCACTTCAAATCAAAATGCTTTTAATTTCGAGTGCATTTGATAAAATGAAAATTTGCATTAGCTTAAATAAACTCGACACATATTGAGTACTTTAGAAATAGTAGAGCGCGGAGTTTGTAAAAATATATCTATATATTGGCTTACAAATTCTGACTTATTGTAAACCTTGGACAATTTATATTGAATGTCAGTTCTAAATGTATCCAATTCAAGCTAGCAATGGGTTGAAATATTTTCTACTTATACATTGCTTTTGAGTATATTATGAAGAAAGTAACATATGGTTTTGAAAGAGTTCAAAAAGATGAGTGCAGAAGTATTGGGAACGTGCCCTCGATATATTTTTAATAGTTTTTCTAAATTGGCACAACAAGTGGTACTGGCAGGACTATAATCCCGTCCTTAGCAGTGTTTTCAATAACTGCCTTGGCACGGTTCCTTATTACGATAAGGGTCATTGCTATAACTTCAAAATGTGTTTACTATTTCCGTTGTACTTGTTGATATTGTTGGTGGAAATTGCCAATTTACCAAAGTTTAATTAACATAAATATTTTCTTTGTTCGAATCCATTATTTCCGCATTTGCATACATTATTTTCAATCTTGAATAAAAGGTAATCAATTTTGTAAAATAAAGCATCCTCTGAGTTTGCATCTCAGTTGTCATGCCTCCTTTGAAGTAAAACTGCCTGTAGCAATAAAATAAAACTTTTCCAACTTTTCCGTGGTTTTAAAATATGGACCAAACAAATGTCATAATAAATTTTCCCCATTTTAAAAAACAAAGTTAGCAATTCAACAAGTTTTATTTCAAAATAATGTAAAGCTCAAAAGTTTAATATTTTCACTAATATTCCGAGATTCCAAGCGAATGGTTGAAATCAGAGCACATAACATTGCCCAAAAAAGTAATACACAAAGACTACCAAAATGCCAATATGGTTAAAATAAACAAGCAGTTATTGACGACCGAGACCAAAAATTATCATCAATCTGTATTGGAACCAGATAGCAGCACTCAGGACTGATGAAAAACATACGAAAGTTGTTAAACAGCACAGATAGTAAGACAACGGTGCATACTGTCCTCAATACTTTTCAATATCTACTTTGAACAAATTTTAAAAGAGGCCTTAGAGGATATGGATGTAGGTATCAGGATAAACGGCAAGGGGTTGAATAACATAAGATACGCCGACAATACAATCCTGTTTGTGATACGTTAAAAGGACTTTAAACACTAATGAACAGAATTTTAACCTCCAGTTAAAAATATGAATAGAGCATAAATAACAGCAGAACTAAATTCATGGTCATTAGTAAAGATAACGTTGCCAACATTTACCTGTATGTTCATAATCAATAGATAAAAAGAGTGAGACAAGCCTCATACTTAGGCAGCACTATAAATAAAAACTAAGACTGGATGAAATCAAGTGTAGAATCGGTAGAGCACGAGCCGCGTTCAACAGCATGAACAATAGTGAAAAATGTACTCAAAGCACATGATCTACATCTTGACACCAAAATTCGCGTAATAAGAAGCCCATCATGGGGTAGAGTGCTGGAGACTTAACGAAAGAATCACAAGAAAAATCAAATCCTTTGATATGTGATTATACCCGAGAATGTTGCGGATAATAATAACATGGTTGCATAACTTAAGGGTACGGTATAAAAAAACATCCAATTGTAATGCGGATGTTCGCGAACATCCGAAATTGGATAAGCACCTAAAGAAGAAAAAGAAATATTTAAAAATAAAATTCGATTTAATTTCCTTATGCCAAGATTTATATTTTTATGATGTAGGTATTATTGTGATAAAAAAATATCTTGCATGTGGTGATATCAAGTTCCTCTTGACACATTCTCCATTAAAATTATGTCAGCGCGCGTAGATTTTCTATTGACGATTTGCATGATTGATTGCTTGTTATGGGTTTATTAAATTTCAATCATACAAACTTTATGGTAAAAGAAACTTTCACGCGTTAAATGTGCGTAAAAAGGGAACTTATAAAGGCCGGAAAATAAACTCTTATATAAGTGGAAAACGCATTACAAACTACAATATCCGCACGATAATATAAAATTAAAGATATTATTTATACGGTTAGCATGTTTTGAAGGTATTAAAACCTTGTATGGCCATTTAATGCACCTTACTTAAAACTTGGATATTAATTTAAAAGTGTTGTTGATAAATTGATGAGAATCATTAGGTGGAATTATGCTTTAGGAATTACTAGTTGTGCTAATGAGTACATCATTTATTATACTGAGTCAGTCAACATTTATATAATGACTCGATAAATCATCAACTATACCAGATGCAAATATGTTGCTTAAAAATATATTTTCCGCTTTAGCTTTTATATCAAGATCGTTAAAAATATATGTAGCACATTTTAGGGGAGTATGTAGATTTTTTATGGCTACATAAAACTTATTTGAAACAGAACAAAATTATCTGACAAAGTTTTAAAAAATTACCTTTTTAAAATTGTATTAAAATACAATGTGCCCCATTTCTTTAAAAAATATTAAAAAACTTTATTTTTGTAATGAAAATTGAAACATGAAATTGAGCTGCTAAAAAAGCAAACAAAGAGAATTGCGTATTCTTGCTTTTAACAATCTTACTTTAATCTTTTTTTAAACAAAGACATAATTAAAGGATCTGGAGAAACTTGTTATATAGATTCTGTTAATTTAAATTGAAAAATTTTCACTTAACTGCAATTTATAATATAAATTAAAATGTATAGGTATTAATAGAAAATCGATTTAATACATGTTTTTGTTTTGTGATGATTGAGGGAGTTTGTTACAATAGTATTGTATCCTATGGTATATCGGAGTTTATTTAAAATAAGGATCTTTCAATAACCTTTGACCGGCAAAGGTGCTTCCCTAATCTGGGATCTCATTCAGAGGTGTGAAAGTAAGCAGAAGTTCAATATAGTTATGTGGCATTCAACCTGATCCTTACAATTTGTTTAGTATTTTATTTGTTACAGGTATTATGAAATTTATCAAATAATTTTATATATGAAGAGTTGCGGATGGGGGTGAAAAATATTTTTTATTAAATTGTTACTTTTTTATTACATAAAAATGGTAGGTTGACGACAAAAAAATGATCATTGCAAAAGTAAAGAGGATGTTGTTCAATAAAAATATCATATGTCATATCGCATATGTCCTATGTCCACTTTTCAATGACGTAAAATGTTATTATTAAAAACGAATAAATATTCATTATCAAAATAGCTGTAGGCATTTACCGTATAATAAACTTTTAAATCATCAAACTTACTTAAAAATGGGCAACAGTTTAAGCCTATACTTTCCTAGATAGTGGTTCCCAACCAACCTTACAATGGCGAACATCCGTAAAAATTTTATGAAATTCGGTGCACCTCTAAAAAATAATGAAAAAATAGCAATCCGCGTTGATGAGAATCAAATAAAAAAAGTTAGATTCTAAAAAACTTTTATAAAAGTAAATGTTACAAAAACAAAATGGATGATGTCAGTTTAAGTAGTTGCAGATCGAGCTACCATAATACCAGGAAATGGCACTGTTAAAGAAGTGACCCGATATTGATATTTTGGAAGCTGGGTGAGCCATGAAATTAGCTCGTCCTCAGAAGTAACTTCTCGTATAGAAATGTCCAGAAACACCTTTAGTACATAAGGACCGTAATCTTAATTTAAAGTTACGTGAACAAACTTTCCGATGCTATGTATGATCAGTGTTGTTATGTGGCTGCGAGACCTGGCCTTGACGATAACATTAATGAACAAATTAGAAGCTTTAAAAATGTGATGCTCTTGTACGATGCTAAAAATTTCATGAACTTCACACACACAAAAAAAGAGAACTCATAATCATCAGAAAGCAAAGAAAAAATGGGATATTTTGGCTACATCGTACGAGGACCAAGATACTACATGCTCCGCCTAATCATTTAAGGCAAAATCAAGGGTCGAAGATGGATTGATCGAAAAAACTCTCTGGTTTCGAAACATTAGAAACTGGAACAATGCAGCAAGGGATGAATTATTTAGGAATGCAGCAGACCGCTTCGCATACCATCAGTTAATTCAAGTCTGAAAACAGATTCCGCACCAGAAGAAAATGAATATCCTCTAACAGCTGATAATCTGGAAAAAGGGATAAAGCAATTTTAAAAGGGCACTCAAAGACAATTTAACAAACATGATATAACAGATTAGGAATTAAAAATGTGGTGATGGTATCGGAAAATTCAGGCCAGGTATAAGAAATGAAAATAGGAACATAATTAGAATATTAACGAAAGAGGAAGGAAATCAGTAAGAAATTAAGAGTCTCCAGAGAATAATAGAACCTGAAGTAGTAGTTTTTTGATTGGTGGTCCTGTGGTTTTTTGCAAATATTTCAAAAACTATCAAGTTTTCGAAAAAACGTACAAGTGTACAAGTGACAGGCTATTTACTTAATCAGTTATTTGAAAACTCTTACCACCATCAACTTCAACAGTAACTTAACCTAAACCATTGTAAAAATTATTTGTGCAACCACATTAGTACAAACATATCGTAAAATTAACGAATACAAGTACAATATTTTATGAACTTTACAGCAATCTATACCTAATTCACGTAACACGTTTTATTCGTTAATTTTTCATATTCCGTACCGAAGACTACAAACATAAATATATCGAAATATATCGAACGTTTGAAAAAAGAATAAGACCAATTTAAGAAAAAAATCAAAATGCTTTGATAGAGTTCCACTAAACAAATTGTGGTCGGCACTCGATGAAAATTATATCCCTTAACCTAGGAAAATAAATGCTATAAAGTTGTGAGACCAAAACTAGAAAAGATCAAAAGAGTATAGTAAATAGAATATAAAAAAAGNATAACTTGCAGTTAAAGACGCAAAAATTGAAATAAATAGAGGACCTCGGCTTAATACATACATACATTATTAACTGAAAACTAGCCACGAAATGCGTAATCCTATTCTGGTGCAATTTTTATATTTTAAATTAATTTCGAAACTTCACTAGGTCATACATTATTTTTTCCATTTAGTATTTCGCACCTGTACGAAATCGAATTTTCGGCAGTAGCTACACTGTAAACGAAATATAGATCCAAACCCAATATACAACGCGGGAGTTGCGAGTTTCTGTATCGAGTTTACAATCTAATATTAATAAATTAGGTAGCTCAACGCATGCATAAAGTAGCTATTAGTTAGAAACATACTTTTTATTCAATTATGTTAAAATGATTGAACAGAAATATATTATCCTGATGATGATCATATGATCGAAACAAGTAGATAATATAAATATAAAATTAATCAATAAAAAACTACGTTTTATGTACAAAAAAAACACTACCAACATTTAAAAAACGTAACAATGAAACATATAAACAATATATACTTTTTGGTTAATATTGGTGAATCGGTAGTGGAAGTGTAGTAGTTCTCAGTATTTTGCAATTATTTACACAAACATAAATATTTTAGGAAAGTTATATGAATGAAGTTTTGGTAAAATATAATAGCAATAAGCCAAGAAAAGACCACTTAGTTTTTTTATTATTAAAAATGTTGCCGATTATTGTGTAATTAGATTTTTCAAACTCCAATACTAGAATCATAAAACGAAAAATTCTGCAGTAGCTGTGTTAAATTGCAGTAGTTACTTTATTTGATTAAATATAATGTTTACTAATAAATGGGCTTCGCAAAAATTACTAAAATATGATTTACGTTTTACAATAAAAAAAATTCCAATACTTTTATAGCGTAATGTTTTACATTTATGCCTAAAAGGTTTTAAATAATTTAAATAAAAATTGTTGTTACTTTTTTATGGAAAATAGTTTAATGTATCACACTTGCGCAATCTAATCTCAAAACATTTTTCATGTTTCCAATTTCTTTTTGCAAGCTTTAGCTCCTTCAAGGTTAAGATTAAATGTTTTGCAGATATCAACCATAATATATGTAAATAACTTTCAAGCTCCGTGTTGATAACTCCTCAAGATGTTTTTTGAGTCAGATTTTGTAAATCATTTGAAATTGTGGCTTTATCTTATCAAATTTACTGAATACATGCCCAAATATATATTCTGGAAGATATCATATGTAACGAAACTTTCAAGACATCAAGGATATTAATATATTGTTTACATCTGCTATTCAAACTTGTCTTCAATTTGAGATGTGGTACAAGCTGAATTTACTAATAGTTTCGTCATTTTCTTCTGGTTTCATATAGGACCAACGCGTTTTATATTTAAGCAGTTGTTTCAATATTTCAACAGCCTGTCTTTGGGGAAATTGTAGTGGAAATTCGAGTAATCAATAAAATACTTGTGAAATATAAGGCAAAAAAGTCTATTTATAAATGTATTTCATGTTAAAAGAACTGTTCGAGCGTTCAACGAAATTCTAAATGTTAAGGATAAATGTTTTTAAATATTAATGGACCCAAACATGGTGTTTGGAATAGTAATAAAATATTATTTTGTTACTGAAAATTCATTCAAACTGTAATTATTTATATACATAAATAATAAATCATAAAAAATTTATTGTTGAATATAAATTAACCTTATTAAATAAAATTTTGCTATCAACACATATGCTAAATTAAATAATTTGTTGTATTTTATGATGTAGCAGAAAATGTTCATTGTATTGTGAAGCTCGGCAGCTTTTTAATAAATTACAAACCATAAAATTCTTTTAGCACACAAAAGGCGATTCGCTGTAAAAAGAGAAAATTGCAGCCGATTATATCAACAGGAAGCTTTATCTGCACACTGACCCACTTGAAGTAAGCATTTGCAATTTAATTTTCATCAACGTTTAAATTAAAAAATATTAGCTACATATGGACTAAACTTCAGCCTTTTTAATTAAATGAAGAACTTTACAAAGTAGCATTTAATGGTCTGTAATTTTCGCGTATTTGGAAATTGCGTGTTGCTTAATAGCGTGCGTACAAAAACTTCGTATAAATTTCCCATTTGTAATTTAAATATCGATTTTTAGGCTTGAAGGGAACATGCATTTTGTGTCCTAGTCAATTGACGTATTAATTGTGGAAATCCACGCACCACGAAAACAGGCGAACAAGTTTATTGCTTACTTTTATTCATTTTTTCCGACCACATCAATCGAACGCGAGTGGATAAATTCAATTTATCACGTCACTAATCATCTATCAAACACGAAACTATTGCACTATCTTTAAACTTGCAGCACCAATTAATCGAAAATCAATGTAAGAAGGTTGCACAAAAAACAAACACATAATTGAAAAATATCATAAAAAAAACTTGTTTTAATGAAAGGATCATACATGAAAAAAAAAATCGTTTTCTTTTATATTCAGCTCTACCCGTAGACTTTGTTGAAAACATTTTTTTTAAATGTCTTTTATGAGGATCTTCTGAAAATTATGTTCAGTTGTGCGTAAGGAAGAGGAAGCCACGAAAATTTTCCTTACTTTTCGGACTAATTTTTAGGCAAAATCATAGCGCAGTTTCATTTATGAAGGTAAATGTTAGTACATAAAAAATTAACATTAGGCTTAATTTTTTATATAAAAAGAAACATTTTAAATTACCTTAAGAATAGACTTTCACTTAATTCCATATAAATTGGATAAAATTGCTTCGTTTATTCCTTATAATAAACCCTTGTGCAAAATTATATTTATTTTGATGTTTTGTAAAAAAATTTTATGCTATTGTTGTCTTTTGATATATTATATATTATAAAAGCTTGTTTTGCTTGGAAGGAAATTCCCAAACAAACACTATAGTAGCTTTCCTTTTGTAAACATAAAGTAAATGGAATATCGCACTCAAAATTGATTAATAATTGAAATGATTGAAAACTGACTGACCTGAAATATCCAATAATCATTTAAACACAAATTATTGAGCACTATCGATAAATCACTTTACAAACCAGTGTTAAAATAATACACCAATTATCAGGACATTTATAATATGGGTGCTATATCGATGAAATTTCGATGCATTTTGAGCACATAATAACACGTACACAAACATTATTAAACACCTATTTTTTATAACAACAGTCAATTTATTAAATTAATCACCTGAAAATAAAAAAAAAAGATGGTAAAAAGTGTTTTGTTAAAAATTAAAATGGGGGCTAAATAACAAAATGTGACATATTTTTCTCTTAATCTTTGGAGGTTGTTGAGTTAAGGAGAAAACGTAATTTGTTTGGAATTAAGGACATTTAATACGTCCTAGAAAAGAGAAACAAAAAGACCTTTTAGAAAAAAAAGGACGAAAGGTATGAAATTTATTGTATTATAGTTATTGTGGTGTGGAAAATGGATATCATCAAAAGCGTGCTGTTCCCTACAATAAATTCGTTGTTTATAAATAATGCGCGCGTCCAGGGGAGGGTTTCGTTAGGCTATATTTATCAATTTACTGACAAATTATTGTTGTTTTAAATAAATTTTGTGTAAATTCAGATAAATTGAGTGTACTTTTTGTGCTTTTAAAATTAGTGATTGGGGTTGTAAATAAATATCAAAAAGTAAACAAATGGGTAAATAAATTAAATCACATTTATTTTGTATTTTGAGTACATTGGCACTTAAAGAGTTAAAAGCACATGACGATTCTAGCAAGAGTAAATAGTGCTAATGTTAAGAGCAACACAAGAAGCACATTACGGACTAGACACGTAGTGATTTAGACTAGTGAGTCGTGTGGCTGCAATAACCGAGTGGAAAAGACTGGCGCTCGCTGGGCTCACGGGGGTTCAAGCCTGCGCCCCATCAACTCACCCCTTATATTGATTTCCCACTCGCGCGCTTTTCTCCCATGGATATGTCTTCGTTTGTTGCTCAATGCTAATGTACAATCCACAATAATACTACTGTAACCTATTGTTACATTTATATACAACATTTATTTCCAACCCAAAAAACCAACCCATCTGTATACGCCAGAACTAAACACTCCAACGCACCCCGACGCATATATTTTAAATAATAGTTGAGGAAACGGGAAAAGTATGTCACGCAGATTGTTTGATAAGGCCATTACCTGTAGATCGGATAGAAATTTATTTTTTTTCCGCTAAACCCGATTCTTTATCGAAAACACTTTACTACAGTCACACATGATTTTCATAACCAAAAAAATAAATCACCTACAACAACACACTAACCCAATTTAATTTCCCCCATAGAAATTTGGATAAATATTTCCCCCCTAATATATGTGTATTAAACACAACTTAATGACAAACTTTATAACTTTGTTAATAAACTTTACGACTTTATCATTAGGATAAATTAATTTTCCAATACCACAGTGTTTATAAATGATTTTCTCTTTAATTTAGAATTTAAGCTTTCGCGACTTTTTTTTCTTACTTTCGGGTTTAAGTCGCGTATTTTTATTGGTTGTTGCCAACGTTTCGCTCGCAATTGCAGGGGTATTCTCAAGGCGGAAAAGTGTCAGTCATGGGACTTTTTCGCCTTAGGAATGTTCCCTGCAATGGTAAGCAAAACGTTGGCAACAACCAATATAAATACGGGGGAAAGGTAGCAGTCATGGGACTTTTCCGCCTTACGAATACTCCCTGCAATGGTGAACGAAACGTTGGCAACAATCAATATAAATACGCGACTTAATCTTGAAAGTAAGAAAATTTACATCGATTTTCTCTTTATTTATAAGAATTTTAAATAAATAATTATAATACAAAAATTATTTTTTGTTGAAGTTGATAGGTTTTACGGTAAGCCAAAATCTTTGGAACTGACTAACTACTTAGTACTTTAAACCCATTCTTTTTTTTATACAGCGATAGCCCTTACCCAGCGTAGGCGACTTCCTCCTTTAGTGTTGTGCGTTTTTGTCTTTTATTGCACGAAAGCAACAGACCTTCGGTTTAATGTACGTTCCGAACCGCTACATTAAGGATGTTATCCTGGGACATGTAGGGTACATGGCTTAGCAGGCAACGCACGGTCAAACTAAGCTATCACCACACCCATTGAGGGTATTAATAAGGCCATTTTAATTTATACAACTATATACTTGTAAAGTTTCCATCTTTAAATTAACCAAAAGTTAGTGCATATTAATACCGATATTTGTGATTTTTTAACTGATATTGAGAAAGAAGATGAGCGTTCTATTGCTAGGGCACCACTACACCCGAATAATTTGTAAAATACTTAAATACG
>JARJDX010001055.1:0-13798 GCA_030264735.1 Gymnusa sp. GC000175
TACCCCTCCACACATCACATAAGAACTTGTTTCTCTAATAATTTCACTACATTTGTTGCAGGAAATTGCTAATTTGTTAGGAGGATCTTTGAGTTTGACTGCACTGTCCACCATTTTACTATTCACTTAGATTTAATAACCAAGATGCACAATAAACTTATCAGAAAATGAATCGATGCTCCCTGGTACGTTAAAAACAGTGAGCTGAGAAGTGAAACTTAGGCAAAAGATCTTCTAGTGAAACCATCAATCAACAGGGAGTTAATGATCTCTCAGCTTCAAGATCATGAAAACGAGGACATAAAAAAGTTAGGGAAAAACCTAAAATAGAAGTACCAAAATCCAAGATGTAAAATGAGGCACTTTAAATAGTGGCATCAAAGCCCCCTTTTATCTGTCCCTGATAAAGAGGGTCAAAGAAGACCCCACAAATTGTCGCACGACAAATGATGAGTGAAGATGGAGGAAAAAAAAACTGGACAACCTCGGAGACACATGGCAACATGTCAAATAAGTGCTAATATCGGATATGGGGTTTGTCCAAAAAACAAGAATGGATGACGCAAGAGCTCCTGTTGATGATGGAACAACGCACAATGCTACGAATTCAGTAAAAATATGAGCTTTAAAAATATTTAAGCGCATTCTACATATCAGGATATTAAGGAAATATTAAGGGATAATAGGAGACATCCTGTTTGGATTTAAGAGCGGCACCAGTACATAGGTAGCGACATTCTGTCTAAACACATAAATACAAAACTGCTTTGACCAAAGCTTCATCGATTACGAGAAAACTTTCGACATTATCAATCACATACGTCTCATCAAATACCAAAGAAGTGTCGATATATATGACAAAGATGTAAGAAAAATCCAAAATCTGTACTAACATAATAGACAATCGGTGCACTAATAGTCTCTTTCGTCAGCTTAATAGCAAGAAAGCAATATTGATCAAATTAAATCTAAAAGCAAGGATTATTATGTTTTTATTTTTATATTAGGTATGCTATCTTTAATAAATAGGTACCTATAGGCCGAACGGGTTATTAGGTTTACTATGCGGTTCTGGATAAGAAACCTTCGAATTTATAACCTGGCACCTTCACCAAAACGGCGCATTAGGGTCTCACATTTTGGCGATTTTTGGCAAATAAAAGGATCTTAACGACTTACCGTATTTACCAAATTTATTCTACTACTATTTTACCTGTTTAACAAATTAGGAGAACCCTTGAAAAAAACCAGTTTTGAGACTACGTACAATGTTGTGTAGAGTGTAGGCAGTGTTTACTTTCGTAAACACACGGGTCGAATGGCTTTTAAGGTGATTTCCAAACCACTCGGCAATAGAAAAAAATTTAAACTTAGAGTTATAAATTGAACCGGATTTGAACCAGAGACTTCTAACACGCCAGTCGTGCATTTTGCAACTCGGCCACTTATCTTCCACAATTAATACACTTTTTGTATTATAAAAAGGAATTCGTTATTTTTATACTTATAATTTTATACAATACTTTTGGCCCAATTAATTAAAAAAAATGCTTGTGAATAAATTAAGACCTTATTTAAGAATAAGCAATTTATAATGTGATAAATCATTTGGACAAATGTCACTAATAAATTAACGCTAATAAAACATTCATTTGCAACGAAAATAGCGCTCAACTGTAGAGCAACATAAAGCCCTAATTATCTGTCAGTGTTCGCAGTTAATTTATGACGGAACTTGATATATTCATTGTTAGTTACATGTTTATACATTCTTGTTGGGAATGCGTAGAATGTTTAGTTGTGTGGAGTTTTGGCGTCTCAAAATTTTGTAAGCAGTAAACATCCTTGCCAAAGTATAGAACTAAAACGGTTTCTCATTATTATCTGTATATCTGTAAATATATATTGTTGCGACTATTGTACATCTTCTCCAACTTTCGTCCGTGTTCACAAATATTTCATTGTAATAAGTTACCGCTGTGTTTCATTCCTAACTTGAAATGTCTTGATTTTAAACCGAAACTCGACAATTAATTCTCGACGAAGTTAGAACTTTGAAATAATGATATATTATATTCTCTCTTAATAAAGTTTCCACTATATTTTATATAATTTTACATAATAGTCTATAAAAAGAAAATAGGAGTTTTTAATTTATTTATGTTTAATTAAAATATTGAAATATAAAACTTTGGTTAACTTTAAATTATTCATTTGGCTTCAATTTTGAATAATATTTTTTGTCGAAATTAATAAACATAACTAATCAAGTAAGCTGACATAAAATAATGTTTAATATACTTTAAATATGCTGGGTGTCCTAACTAAAATTTGACAGCTTGACCTTGACCCCGACGCTGATCCTGTTATTGCAGTTAATATTCAAATTTTAAGAAAATCTTGAGACACGTTAGTTTTAGTTTAAAGAGTAATATAACATTTTTACAGTATATCACATGGCAAATATGCCCACTCCCAACTACGGTCCACCAAAACAAATATTTTTTAAGGTCCCTTCTCACGTTCCTTAGTAGAATTATAAAATTATTCTTTCCACATTAGTTGAGCGAACAGTATGGATCAGTTCTAAATATTTCTGCAACATAATTTATCAAAAACACCCACCCTTCTAATGTAATAATGCTAAAAAACAAGTTTTTATAAAAGCTTAACACAACAAATTTTGCCACAGTAAGTTTGCTTGAACAAAAATAAAAATGCCATCTTTGCGCGAAATGATTTTCTATGCGATCTAGGAAAAAAAATATGATGTGGTCACCACCTGACTTTATCATATTTTTTTTTATGTAGATTTTTTTAAAAAGCAAAGTTTGTTTCAAATTTAATTCTAGACACTTTTGTACTCTTATGTTTTTTCCATAAACTTGATGGTTTTTCAAATATTTGCAAAAAGCCAAAACAGCTCACCAATAAACTACCACTTCCGGTTAGTGGATTTCAGCCAAAAGTAACTGGGCTCTTCCAATTTTTGTTAAAAGCCTAAATATGAATTTTTGTGGTGATATCTTTAATAGTTTTTAAATTTTTAATATTGCTACTAAAATCTTAACTTTTTTTTTGCACGATTACAATACTTTACCTTTATGATAAAGTGAAAAGAGAAGTAGTGTCGTAACGAGAGTACTTTACGCCCAGAGACAAGAGGTAAAGTTATGATATGATGACTTAAACCGAAATTACTATGAATTGTAATAAATTTAAGTTGATCTTGGTTAAAATTTGGAAACAATTGTAAATATTTTGTTATTTTTATTGTGTATTTGAAGGATACATTTAGTAAAAAATTTAATATATTTCTTTATAGGTAGAAAATAAATTGGAAAATTAGTTTATATTGGTCATATGAGAATTAGAGTAATTATGGGGATTCAAATGGGATAAGGCATACACACAACACGACAGGAGAAAAGGGGGCTCAGATAAACTCACTTCTCCTAAAAGCAGATATAATATATTTTTTTTAAAGGATACAAACCTAGTGCATCATTATGTAAAGAAAAGTCTGGAGAAATAATAGTTAAGAAATGTAAAATAAAAGACAAGCCTAACTCACCTAAATCCCAATGGGGCCAACGCACAAATTCATACATCTTGAACAGCTAACTGCCGATGACCTGTATTGCGAACCACTAATCGCGATAGAAATTAAAGACATAATCAAAGCTCTTAAAAATACTCCCGGATTAGATAATATCCTTGCTAAACTACACAATTATGGTGAGGAATGGATTTCATCTCAGCTGCAAGAACTCATTTCAAAGATCTGGAAGTCAGAAATACTATCCAAAGAATGATAAAGCAGTATAATCTGTCCTATAAGTAGTAATTTCAGAGGTATCTATCACCTAGCACGATGTACAAGATCTTCACTACAGCCTTAAAATCAAAAATGGAATCACACTTAGAGGAACTACGCGGAAAATATCAAAAAAGATTCAGGCAAGGAATATCAACAACAGATCAACTCTTCTCAGCTAGACAAGTTTAGAAAAAAGTATGAGAATATAATGTAGATGTATATTAGCTATTCGTCGACTTTAAGCAGGCGTACGAATGCTGATCATCCAGCCAGAAAAAGCTGTCAGAAATACGACGGTAGACATAAAAAGCACCATACTAAACAAGCCAACATAAATTATAGGATATGCAGACGACATAAATATCCTAAAAAGATCTGTAAAGTATATGCAAATATTATTCAGAAGCATAGCAGCAGCTGCACGGGAAATTGGCTTACAAGTAAATGATAGAAAAACAAAAATAATGGTGCAAACAAGAGAATGCAAGAAAGTTCGACTGCCACAAAATATATTTCTACAGAAAAACTAAAATAAGAGTAAATTAAACGCTTATCCGATCTATAGTAGCTTACGGTGGTGAGTCCTGGGCAATAACTAAAAAAACGGTGGAGGCTCTACACTATTTCGAAAGGAAAATGCTTCGGAGGATATATGGATCTGTCATGGTGCCTTGTGAAGAAGTATAGAGATCAAGCACTGTCCATATACTACAGAAAACAAAGACTAACGTGGATAGGTCACGTTAACAGAATCCACAGGAGTGAATTCCAATGGTAGAACTAACGGGAACGCCACAGTAAATTAGGCCGAGAGGAAAGCCATGGCTTGATGTAATGATGATGTGGGGAGAAATGCCAAGGATATATTGAATTTGCGAAACTAGAGACATAAAGATCCTGTCATCTGGAAGAGACAAATTGAATTTTCCTAAATTTAAGCGCTGTTAAAATTGAAAAGCAATTGCTGTGATTTTGATTATATTTATTCGATATTTCTTAAAAATTTTAATTTTAGTTAAATTTTTAATGATTTTGTTTAATATTGCAATAAAAGTAAATATAAACAAAACCATTACAAATTTAACGAATATAATCTAAATTTCACATAATACGCTAATATTTAACTAAAATCAACGCAATTTTAATTAAATTTGGATAAATTTGAATGAGAATTTTTTAAATTTGATCACACTTATCATTATTTCAAACAAAATTATCTAAATTAGGACGAAAATCGATGAAAATTGAAGTCTTCAATAAAATTATTTACATTTGGACCAAAATTTCACCAAATTTTAGAAATTTATCATTGTTAAAAAATGTTATTTTGGTAAAATCTACGCGTCTCTCTTGAAATTCTCTGCCCTCCTTCAGGGATCACGCCCTGACAGTTTAAAAAACACTTATGATTCAAAGAGGCTAATTAATGGAATGGTCCAAAAATCCACTATATTTTATTTTTCCAGTGCAATGAAGTTTTTAAATTTAATTACCCAATTGTTAATTTTGATTTTGTTCATAGACAGCACATTTTATTTTTTTTAAACAACCGGAACGAGCAACAACTGCTTTGTGTTGCTTCCGTAAAGCAATGTTTCGAGAAATTGTTTTTTTCTTAAATTAAATTTTTTTGGAAAGAGCTTAATAAACCCACATTACAATATTTGTAAATTTGGATTCGATAAGCGGATATTCATTAACTAAGCTCTACCTGTATTAAAATAGTATATGGGAATTACTCTTGATAAGCATTTTAATTAATTATATTAAAAACTAATTTAGAATGTAGAAATTGCGATAAAGATGTGTATTACATTTCTCAGCGATATTTATTTAATGCTTAATGTTTTTCATTTAATATAATAAATTCATATTAAAAATAATCTATATTTTTGATTACTTATTGACGCGTTATTCCTTGTGGAGACTTTCTTATTTAATTTAAAACTTGTCAAAAGCATTGTGTATATCCAAAGTATACATAAAAGTTTTATATTATAGCAGTCCCAACTTTTTGTTGACTATTTGCCTTGGTACTATTTTACATTCAATTGTAAATACGCTAGAGATTTTGAAATGTAGAAATATATTTTTACCAGCTTTTTTACCCGGCGTTGTACGCTCACCCGCAACCATAACCTAACCTGGCGCATGTTAGCTTCATTGCGTGGTTTTGAAACATAAAAATTTAAGGACGTTTATTAAACGCATTTTAGCGAGTCATCGCTAGCTCTTCTTTAGGGTTGAGCATACTTCACAAACATGTAGTCTATGTGCAAATCCACGAAATAGACCTTCTTACGTCCAAATCCATATAACCGTTAGGGCATGATTGAGTAATAAACATCCAAACATCGAAACGTTCACATTTAAAATACTCTACGATAAGTTGGATTTAAAAGATGGACAGTGAAGTTCAACCGACTAAGCATCCGACTGCTAAGTTCGAGATCGTGTGTATGAATACCACAACAATGAAAACTTTTCGAACCAGGGAGGGTACACAACCTAATCTTAGAAATAAAATTATTAGAGATAAACATCATGGGCGTAAGCGAAGTAAGATGAGAAGGATCAAGAACTTTCCAAAAACTGGATACACATGCTACTACTTAGGGACACGGGACAACACACATCAACATGGAGTTGCTGTTATCATGAAAAATACACCTAAAAATATGGTAAAGAGTAATATCCTTATACCAGACAGAGCAATAAACAACCAACTGACAGCCTAATCAATAAATATTAATATTAGAGATGCCAAAATAAGAGGAGGTATGCAATAAGGAATAAAACAGTGGACTCGAAAATACTAGGCATCAACATTGATGGAGACTTACAACTGGATGTAGCATGCCAAAGTATAGGCCTAAAAGTGAACATCTCAAAAACAAAAGAACCAAGAAAGCGCCATACCAATAGTATTTAGAAATGAACAACTTTAAGTGGTGGATCAGACATTTATCTGAGACAGGTTTTAACATTTATTAAAAATATGCAAACGGCTGAAATCAAGAGGCGTATACTTATGGGATGGGCGGCTTATAGTAACCAGAAACCTCTATTCAAATCAGATATGCCAATCCCATAAAACAGCAAGTTTTCGACCAAAACGTATTACCAACTTAAACATACGGATGCATAACTTATAATCTCACAAATTCTAATTTTAAAAAACTGAAAGAAACTTAAAGAAATGAAAGGGTTCAAGAAAAGTTTTTATCGATATCTGGGCGAGAATCTCCAAACTAAAGTAGCAATGGGCAGGACATGTAATAAGGCAAGACTAAAACCCCTAAAGTACGAAATTAACGGTTTGAAAAAAGAAACGTAGGCCAAGATTCAGGTGATAGCATGATTTAGTCAAAGTGGCGAAAAATATGGATTCGGAAAACTCAGTATAGAGAAAGTTTGAGAAGAATGGGAGAGGCTTATGTCCAATGTTGGACCAATATGAGCTACAAATAATTAAGATGGCGCGCCAACCGCCGACAAACCTGATTAAAAAATGGAATTATTCTACGAAAAAATTTCAACCGCAATATAAATAACAAAAAAACATGAATTAAACATTATCATGGACGACCTTAACGCCAAAGTTGGTAAGATGGGTACAGGCAAAGTTACAGGCAATTATAGTCTGAAAAAACGGAATGACAGAGGGGACTGTCTCCTTGATTTCTGCCAGAAATACGGTCTAGTTATAATAAATACCTGGTTTCAACTTTTTTAAAGATGACTTTACACGTGGAAAGCATTTTAAAACAGACATCAAGAAAGAACTGTAATCAAATCGACTTGATCATAAAAATTATCATTTCCACAACTTCTTTAGATTGGTAAGAAAACACACACAACGACAAAAATACGGATCATAATCTACTAGCCACTTATATCAAACTAAAACAAGTACAAACTAAACAGCGTACGTCAACTAATTTCAGTAGCATTAAATATTCGAAAATAATCTCCAATGCCCCATAGATAAAAGGTGGAGCCATATTAAGAATATTAACTTAGAAAAACCAAGAAAATATTACAAACCCAGAAAATAAGTAAGAAGATCTAATGGGAAAGAGGCGAAAATTTGAAAACAAAGATTTAAAAAAATGTAGGCAGATTCACAGTATTATATGGCAAAAAATAAAAGCAGCTAAGAATAATTGACTGAAATCGAATAACTTAAAATAATACACGATGGTTACCAACTACACAAGAAACTAAAGAAAACAACTGAAATATATAATAAAAAGAAAATTCACACCCTTAAGAACATAAATGGAAAAATCCTGATAGAAACTTCTAAACAATGCAAAGATGGGCAAAGTCTTTTTAAAGACCCAGAACGAGGCTCACCAAATTATCTAGAAAATATACTTGGAAAGGAAAATACCAAGTCGAATTAGCCATTTGGTAGTCCAAAAATAGCAAAAGTCCTAATCCCGACAAAATTCGAACAGAAAAATTCTGTACGATAAAAGCATTACAATTATAACAACGTTTGTGAACAAAACATAGCAGCAGTTGTGTATTAGAGGAATGATTTACATCTATGTTCATACCTATCCCGAAGAAAAACAATTTGGTCAGAAACAATTTGGTTCCTGTAACATTCTGGAAACACGGCAAGCTCTCTTTTGCACAAATATTCATACGCAGAAATATTTATGCAAAAGAGAGCTCCTGACTAAATTGTTTGCACAAATTTTATATATCGGTTCTGTATGATCCTCAAAAGCTCTTTTAAGCTAAGGATAATAAGAATTTTAAGTCTACCATCATTGCATGTTTTTGGTTTATTTTTCTTCGAGAGATGTATGAACATAGATGTAACCCATTCCTCTGGTAAACAAGTATGACTTCGTCGTTCGGCAGGGTACAGCATGACGTTCTGTTTTATTAACTACAACAGATTGCACTATAATCAAGACATCAGATTAATAAGAACCGTATTATACAAACAGATCAAAATAGCCACTGAAACAAGCAACAAAATCCCAACAAAACGCGGGGTCAGGCAGGCATGCGTTCTCTTCCATGCATTATTTATTCTGTACTCAGAGCTAATATTTTAAGAAGCTCCGAGGGTATAGAAATAGGTGGAAAGAGCATAAACTGCATTAGATACACAAATGCTACAGCTCTGCTGGCGGAGAATATGAAAGATCTAAAAAAACTGCTTAACGCAGTTAATAACTCATGTCAGCAATTCGGATTAAAAATAAATGTAACTTAAATAAAATGGATGATGGCAGGTAGAAGAGGTGACCTCATATAGATATCTTGAAAGTTGGGTGAGCAATGAAATTAGCCCGGTCTCAGAAGTAACTACTCGTATCGAAATATTCAGGAACATCTTTAAAACATGGAGGTAAGTCTCATAATTATAGTTTAAAGATAGTTAGTGCTGTTATATAGCTTCGAGACCTGTACCCTGGCCATGGTCTAAGTCTCTAAGTGAACAAATTAGAAACATTCGAAATGTGGTGCTATTGGTAAGAATTTTATGGACAGTACACACCAGTAACTAACCTCACCTGATGCATAAAGAAAGAGAACTAATAAACTTCATTAAACAAAAAAAATAGAATTTTTGGCCACATGGTATAAGAACCAAGATACCACATGATCTGCCTTATCTGACAAAGCAAATTCAAAATATATTGGTTAAAAGAAACTTTTGGTTTAGGAGTATCAGAAACTGGATCAATCTACCATCGGAGAAATTATTTAGGACTGCATCAGACCGCTTTGCGTAGTACCAGTTAGTTAAGGTGATAACAGCCAACATTAAAAACAGATGCGGTACCGGAAGAAGGAGAAGATACCCAATGTTTGTATTCCTAGGCAAATATAACCCGGTATTCTACGAAGTGTTAATTTTTATTTTTACTTAAAATTGAAAAGTAAAAACTTTATCATACTAATTATGTTATTATGTTAAGTAAAGCCCATAGTGACATACTTGTATGCATAATAGTATTGTTTATGCACTTGGAATAAGGCAAATGTGTAATTAAATGTAGAAGCAGAGATAAAAGATACTCTTAATAAATAACGAGATTTTATAATGAATGTAAAAGATATTTCGGAAATTTTCAAACATAGCATTCATTATAATATAAAAATAAAGATATATAAACTCTTCATAATTATTTCATAATGCCCTTAGAAACTCCAAAAACTTAAGGATTGTGGTTGTAATAATTAATAACACAAATACAAGTTATAGTTATTCGATTCAGAATTGTTTGCAGAGGCACTAAACCATTACTAGTTGTCAAAGTTTCTATCAACTATGTCATTCAATTTTGAACCCACAGAATGACATGAATGTAATGAATTAAAATTTTAATTGCTTAGGAGAGATAAATTTGAATTGTCCCTAGGATGCTATATTCTCTGTAACCCCTTCTAAATGCTGTAATGAATGCAGCTGAAAAAAAGACTCGTAAACTTTAAAAAGCCATATAATTCCTAATTTTATGGGTTCGAAATGGAATGTTAAAAGGGTTAAAAAGTTACGTGTAGTTTGATTTCGTTTAAATCCTGTTATTTACTTAGGAACTTGTTTATTCTGGCCGAGCCGTAATTACTTAATTTATACATAAAATTTTATTCGGACAATAAAAACCCTTATTTTATCAACCCTAACGATACTTAAATTTATTTCTATGACTACCCCATAAACCCTGTTTTAAGCCTATTTAAAATACATGGGCCTTATGCAAAGTACATTTTCTTAATTTTCATCATTCTTAAAACATGTTAAAAATATTTTATCCAATTAGATTTTAATCTTGAAAGGGTTCGTGCGCTGTCGTTACCATAAATTTATGCTCAAACTTTCTAGTTTATTAGGCTGAAATTTCCTCCTATTCTCTTATTTTATTTTCTCTTCGTGAATATCATTTCATCCCTTAATAGACTACTTAAATAAAGAAAATGAGCTATTTAATTTTTCATTTTACCAAAAATATTAAAGCAAGCGCTATAAATATGATAATGACCCGAGCTATTTTATTATATAAAAATAACATTTTAAAGCATAAATCTGCAATGGGGTTCTATTATAACCCAAAAATGGATCGCTTAGCATTTATATATGAGACTAAAGGCAGGGATCAAGAATAGCTTTGTCCTGCACGCTCGGGCCAGCAAATACGATATAAAACGATAACGGTGAAAAATATCGTTTAAATTTAGGTGAATGAGATGAGATAGAACGAAGGGACAGAACCCACAAGTTTTCGTCCTAATATAAAAAATCTTGTTTATTTTAGATTCTCGACAGGTAGACATGGTAAAAGCCAAGAATGCTTACTATTTTAATAATATTATAAAAATAACTTTAGTAAATTGTTCCTTCATATCGTATATAAGCATAAAGAAAACTACTTCTATTATATCAGTATTGCATTCCTTTAGCCATAAAATATTTATAGGGGAAAAGATATTTTTGGATATTTTGCTCCAGATAAAGAATATAAATTTATATTGAATATTGGACCGAACCAATTGGTTTTAGAAATATAAACATAATGTACGATTATTAAATCTTGACAATTATTTGATACAAGTCGTTATACAATAATGGTTTAATATTTATAGGGTATTTGATATCTTAATGCTAAATTGTTTTTAGTGGTAGTAACTAAATATAAAAGTAAATTTAACCTAACTTCTACTATTTTAATTGTGAGGGTTGGTGGGTATTTCGATTGTTTCTCCAGTCTAGAGAGCAGCTGCTTTTCCCCAAAGGGTAATTTATTTTTCTGCCAACAAAAAATGATATTTTGTGGATTAGGGTTTGTATTACCGGTTAACGGTTTACCGGTTTTACCGAAAAAAATGATTGCCGAAATGACCGGTAAATTTTTTAAAATATACCGATAATTTCGGTAATTTTTTTTCATGTATTTTCATTTTATGACCGCCATGTACTTCCAAAATTGTATGTTGTTTAAAATTCTTTAAATTATTATGTACAGAATAAGTTTCTTGGTTTATTATCCATAATAAACCGATCTAACTAGAAATAATCTGCCGCCCATTATTGGGTACGACAATAGAAGCATTTAAAATACATTCACAAAACGATATACGTAATATAGGCATCGAAATAGTGGACCTCAAATTAAAGTCTAATAGACTTAATCTTGAAAAACCCTTAATCTCATTATCTCTCTTTACCTGTTTTAAATATGCAGTTTATGGATACAATTTGTTTATTGCGTGCAAATTTCAATGCAAAAAAAGAATTTAAAAGTTTTTATTTAATTTTAATTTTGATATATTATTAATATTGTTTAGAGTATTTTTCAATAAACTTTTATTATTATCTTATTATGTTATTGTTGATTATCTTTTAGAGATAAAAAAAAGACTAAAGTACTATCCCTGAGGCCCCTTAGTGGTTTACTAACACAAAACACTGCCATAGAGCAAAAAAATTCCAGCACCAGAAACACCAATAAGCTTTCTGCATTATAAAGAGCTTGTTAAAAGAAGGACTGGAAATATGTACCAAACACCTGCCCTACTCTTGACCTCTTTAAAGGGTTCCACGACAATTCGTCAACAGACTTTACGTCAACGACATTTGGTATACAGACATTTGGTCTACCGACATTTGGTGTACTGCGACATTTGGTATACCGACATTTGGTTTACACGACATTTGGGCTACACGACATTTGGTCTACGGAAATATATGTTTTATTTTATTCCAAGCAATTTATAAGAAATTTGTATGTATATAAGTATTAGTAATGAATTTTTAGAGTATTTTTAATTATTTATAATACATCTTTTGGGGTCCCCTGGGTGCGTATGTGAATGTGCCACTTTTTTGTGAGCAGTACCACTAAACTTAAATTTGGTCAGACGTTGGTAGAATTTCGTGCAGCGAAAGGTTTACTATTTGGATTATTTTAACATTTGTGGAATGGGNTTTTTTTCGCAATAAAGTTAATAGTTTTTATGTGGTTATTTGGATAGTCGTTTACATTTTATCTTAATTTGAAACACTATAAAATCTCAACACTAAAACCTCAACATTTATTTTTTAATTTGCTTGGCATAAAATAAAAAATATATTTATGTAGACTAAATGTTGGTATACCAAATGTCGTGTAGACCAAATGTCGGTATACCAAATGTCGCAGTACACCAAATGTCTGTAGGGCAAATGGCGTTGACGAATAGTCGGTAGGCGAATTGTCGTGACCCCGTATAAAACGCCTACCTACGCGGTAAGGTGGTTATTAACTATTGTTGAAGGCACTGGTTGGTGCCCTTGCATACAAATAAATAGCCAAAAAGTCAGTGCTGGATGAAGAAACGAAACAAAACAGACTACGGAAATCTCTTGTAGCAAGAAACCCTTAACCGGTAGAATGCCTCTTAGGCGATGCGCACCTAGTGTAGAACTTCAAACTAAAACTAAAAAGGTTGGTTCAGGTCCATGCTATATATAATTCATTATAAATAGAGATGATTCAAACCACCGTTTCTCTATTTAGAACGTAAACTCCGCGCATAATAATAGCGGGAAAAATTAATTTGAATCGTCTATATTAAGCAGTGGAGTAGTAGATATAAAGCCAAAAATCTATATGGAAATAAGACAAGAATAAAAATGTACTCACCAAAATAAGTGATACGCCTTAATAATTGGACGAGACCCTAAGCGTGGTCTCAGCGTTAAAATGATTTTATTAATTTTATAATTTGTATAAACTATTTGATATCATAACACAGACCATTGTTCTAATTCCACATACACAGAAAATTATAAAGCGCGCACGTGAAATGTGGTGAATATCCAATTGTGAATAGAAGGGTAATTTTCAATGGACAAATTAATTTCCCTTTAACACAAACTGTCGCACGCAAAAGTCTATTTTAATAAACAAAACTCTTCACAATAAACACAAAGCTTATTTATTAATCACTAACCGTTTTGTTTCTGCT
>JARJDX010001056.1:0-13334 GCA_030264735.1 Gymnusa sp. GC000175
AGTGGGCTAAGAACGCTTACCACAGTACGACCAATGATTAAGAGTGTAAGCAATTAACATTGATTATTTTTTAAGTAGCTTCTCAATATAATAAGCCCAAATTTAAATTAATTGTAATTTTTTAATGTTTTTAAAATAAAATCAACACTAATTGCTAATTAATTGCAATAATTTGCGGAGCAATTTTATGGCGACTGGCTGCCGCCTCCGTGTTAATATCCCTCTAATTACAGGATAAATATTTATATAATATACAACTTTAAATTAATGGTCGCGAATTAAAGCTATAAATCAAGGTAACATTTTAGAAGCGATGAGCAAGTGAACAATAAAAATGTATATTATTTATGTAAAAAAACTTCGCCTGCGTTAGCTAGCATGTGGATTTAGTAGCTAGTTAGTTGTCGCTACCAGTCCAAAAAATGAAGGTGTGGTCACCACACGACTTTCATTTTCGGATTTAAAACTTATCCGATACTTTTAATATAAGCATAACGATACTTCATTAATTATCAGCCCATTAAGTTGGCAGTATGTCTCTGCAAGTTCATTTTGTTGTGAAATGTATGTTGGCAATAACTCCGATAGTAACATCCCTTACTTTTGAATGATACATAAAAAAATAACCTTTCCCTTCTTGTTTCTAGGTCCAGGTTCTGTTTTTCCTTTAGCTAAATTTCTTTGTGTTTTCTATTTTTGGAACTTATATGTTCAGCTTCCGTACCACCAGTTTGTACAAGGCTTCTGGTCTTGCTAGAAGGCTAGTCTTCCTCGAAAATGGATGAAGCAACGAAATGGCGAAAGAAAAAACTATTATGGAAATTCTAACATTTATATAGAAAGTGCGGGAATATAATATTACGAAACAAATGAAAACACGATGTAGTTATGATAAGGAATAAACTAAAAACCGATATAATGTGCTCAATTGGAACTAACAAGATGCAAGAGAAGAGATAGAATGGATGCCGAAACTATATACTATTTTATAGTCAAAAAAAGAAAGATTAAAGGACACAAGGCAGAGAGGAAATGCTACTACACGAATCATCTGAGAGTTATGTCAGAGAACATGAACTATACATACTTAATTTCAAAAAATATAAACTTGTAGAGCTTGACGCGATATCTTAGGAGTGGTGATTGTTGAAAAAAAAGATATAAGGACCATTTTTGTAGATAATTTTATGATCTACAATTTTTGTCTGGGCTATATTTTTAATAAAACTTACCGTTTTCCAGAAAAATCCAAAAATTTTGACCTTTGACCTTGAATAACTTTTTTAGCACACATGGGATCGATGGGGACTTTCGGCACTTTATTTCTACTGGTGTACCCAAGGTCTCTAGCAAAATTCAGCTCTGTTGGAGTTTTTGTTATTTGATCACTATTTTTATGTCTAATTTGACCGGACTACTAGGAAGAGGACGAATATAAAGCCAACGAACTACGAAAAATGACAAGATCAGATACATGGGACTTTGCCCCACAAAACAAGAAAGATCAGGAAGTTTTATAAAAATGCATGCAATCTAAATGTGCCCCAAGTAAAAGATAAAAGAAAAGGAAAGGAAGCGTCAACAAAATTACCTTCATACTAAGAGTACAGCGGAGTGGAGAATGACAAACGAGTACAAAGAGGTGTAGCGCTGCCGATAAACAAAAAATATGATGTAATATCATAGGCCTAAAGTATATCGACAAAAACATGATGCTTCTCACACTAAAATTAGAAAATGTTAAATGTTATTCCAATCTACGCACCTGATCGCGAAAACTAAAGCTCTTCTACGAGCACTTACAAAACCTCTTGGATATCTCAACAACGGGTAGCAAACAGATCATCGAGGACCTCAACGCAAGAGAGGTCAACACCGATAAATAGTCCAAAGCTAAATTTAATGAGGAGACCACCAATGAGAACTCAGAAACAATATCCGTTTACTAAAGAGACTCCGAATTAATAACACATACTTGAGCACCCTCTGCAGCACAAAACTACATGCTTAGATCAACTATATTCTAACAAACAGGGAAATACATCTCAGGAAAAAACTAAACGTGCGCATACTATCGTCAGCAAATATAGGAGCAGACCATGTTAGGGAAAATAAGAATAGTAATAAATCTCACGAAAAAAAGAAAAATACAATAATCACGTTTGAACTCAAAAAGATTTGAGCATGAAGTTGTCGACCAAAATAAATTAAAAGGAAACCTCAGCAAGTACCACCTAAAAACAGGGGATACGTGGAAGATCTTTAAAGAAAGCATCCTACAAGCAAAAGAAAGAATTTTCTATATGAGGACGTAAAAGAAGGAGACGAAGAAGAAAATGACGAAGGAAGCAGCAACGAAAAAACGAAAACAAAGACAAGTTATTAAAAGAGAAATAAATATACGAATAAAATAACTGAAAAACAGAAAATCACGTTTGAACACAGAAAAACTTAAGCATGAAGGATGTCTACCAAAAGAAATTAAAAGAAAACCTAAACATGTACCAACCAGAAACAGGGGATTCATAGAAGAAACCTGGGATATCTTTAAAACAAGTATCCTGCAAGCAGCAAAAGAATTTTTTGTATGAGGAGGTTAAAGAAGAAGAAGAAAATGACAGATAAGGCACGCAGGAACGGAAAAACGAAAACAAAGACAGTTATTAAAAGAGAAATAAACATACGAATAAAATAACTGAAACACAGAAAATCACGTTTGAACACAAAAAGACTTAAACTTGAAGGAATCAAAAGAAGTTAAAAGTAAACCTAAACATGTACCACCTAGAAGCAGGAAATTCATGAAAGAAACCTGGAAAATCTTTAAAGGAAGCATCATGCAAGCAGCGAAAGAATTTCCTGTATGGGGAAGCAAAACAAGAAGAAAATGAGAGAGAAAGCAGCAACGGAAAAACGAAAACAAAGACAAGATATTAAAACAGAAAAAAACATACGAATAAAACACCTGAAAAACAGAAAATAACGATTGAACACAAAAAGACTTGAACATGAAGAAACGAAAGAAGTCCACCAAAATAAATTAAAAGGAAACCTAAACATGTACTACCTAGAAGCAGGGGATTCATGGAAGAAACCTGGAAATCTTAAAAAGAAGCATCCTGCAAGCAGCAAAAGAATTTCCTGCATAAGGAAGCAAAAAAAGAAGAAGAAAATTACAGAAAAAGCAGCAACGGAAAAACGAAAACAAAGAAAAGATATTAAAAAAATACACATACGAATAAAATAACTGAAAAACAGAAAATCACGTTTGAAGACAAAAAAACTTGAGCATGAAGGAACCAAAGAAGTCTACCAAAAGAAATTAAAAGGAAACCTAAACATGACCCACATAGAAGCAGGGAATTCATGGAAGAAACCTGGAAAATCTTTAAACGAAGCATCCTGCAAGCAGCGAAAGAATTTCCTATATGGGGAAGCAAAAGAAGAAAAAGAAAATGACAGAGAAAGCAGCAACGAAAAAACGAAAACAAAGGCAAGATAATAAAAAAGAAATAAACATACGAATAAAATAACTGAAAAACAGTAAATCACGTTTGAACACAGAAAGGTGCATAAAGGAACCCAAGATGTCTACCAAAAAAAATTAAATGTAAACCTAAACATGTACCTCCTAGAAGCAGAGGATTCATAGAAGAAACCTGAAAAATCTTTAAAAAACACATCGTGCTAGCAGCAAAAGAATTTTCTGCATGGAGAAGCAAAACAATGTCAGAGAAAGCAGCAACAAAAAAACAAAGGCAAGATATTAAAAAACACGAATACAACTGAAAAACAGAAAATCACGTTTGAACACAGAAAGACTTGAACATAAAGGAATTAAAGATGTCTACAAAAAAAAATAAAAGTAAACCTTAACATGTACCACCTAGAAGCAGAGGATTTATAAAAGAAACCTGAAAAAGCTTCAAAAGATGTATCCTGCAAGCAGCTCAAGAATTTCCTGCATGGGGAAGCGAAAGAAGAAGAAGAAAATGACAGAGAAATCAGCAACAGAAAAACGAAAAAAAAAACAAGTTATTAAAAAGGAAATAAACATACGAATAAAATAATTGAAAAACAGAAAATCACGTTTGAACACAGAAAGACTTGAGCGTGAAGAAACCAAAGAAGTATACCAGAAGTAATTAAAATAAAACCTAAATATATACCACCTAGAAGCAGGGGATTCATATAAGAAACCTGTAAAATCTTTAAAGGAAGCAACCTGCAAGCAGCGAAAGAATTTCTTGCATGGGGAAGCAAAAGAAGAAGAAGAAAATAACAGAGAAATCAGCAACGGAAAAACGAAAACAAAGACAAAATATATGCCTGGGCCACGTAACAGAAATAAATCTTGTTGAGTATTATTTGTGCGTCGCATATTCCAAAACTTTGTATTTTACTTTCTGCTTGTTTTAGCGTCACCGTTGCGTGGCGCGCTCTGGCAATTCACTATCAGCGTACGGTGAAATTTAGTGGGTACGAGAGCGAGTCACCGTTGCGTGATGCGCTTAGGCAATTCACTCTCAATATTAGCATGTTAGAGAGAAAAAGAAAAGAAAAGAGAGATCAACACATTAGTTGCGTCACAATTTCCATGACGATTTTTTGAAATGTAGTGTGTACGCTTACCATAGTCAACGTTGCGGCAATTTACTCTCAATATTAGCATGTTGAATGGAAAAAGAAAAGAAAAAAAAGATCAACACATTTGTTGCATCTCAAGCGTCACAATTTCCGTGGCGATTTTTTTCATCACACCAAAGATATGATTTAAAGCGCATTTTAATTATTTTTATTTTGTCTAGAGTTTGTGCAATGAACCCAAAGGTAAAGAAGTTCTTCTCTCGTGAAGTTTGACGCGTGACGCGTTTTTCAGGGTCGAGAAACAGCACCCAGTATAAGTATATTATGGTTTATTATAAATTTTATTGCAGGCATATACTGTTAATATCTTCTCAACCTAACAATTACACAAATTAAAATTAAATTACTATGCGGAATCTTCTTTGTTCATCGAAGGTTTTGCAGTAATAATATTTATTTCGCAGAAAAAAAAATGCAATTGTATAATTTATATTTAAAAATTAATCATAAAATTAAACAAATTTTTAGTAGCACGCACACTAATTGTGATGATAAATATTTATTGGTGATTAAAATTCAAATTAATGCATGTTAGATCATTTTACTACCAGTAATAATTTTTTTTATCGATTTAAGATGTTTAAATTTGTTGGTTACTTTTCTTAATTTGGATGCGTCCAGATTGCATTAAAAGGAATTTCAGTGTCAAGAATACGCGGTCAATGTAACAAAAGCTATTTCGCAAGACAGGACATCCCGCATACTAAAATTTTAGGTGAAATTACTTGTAACTCCTACACCGACCATCAAAATCCCTACTTTATACCATCCCATTGGGGGGATATTACAAAATTTTTTACATTAGTTGAGTAATTTTTTTTTCATAAAAATTGTCACCATTATAGTTTGTGATATGTGCTTAGGTAATAAATAAATGTGGTGTATGATTATGGCTTATTCAAAACCTGTAAGTCTTTTAATTATTACTAATTAAATATAATAAGGTGTTAAATTTTGTTAATTGAAATTTCAAAACTAACTGATTATATAATATATACCAATAGTATTTAGGAGTGTAATTAATGAATGCTTACAAAATTAATGGGATAAATTCTATTAAAATGTCTCCTCGCACTATCAATATTATTGACGGCTTTTTATTAACCAATAATATTGACCGTATGGGGATAAATATTATTTTAATGGGATAAATTCTATTAAAAGGTCTCGCACTATCAATATTATTGAGCAATAATATTGACGGCTTTTTATTAACCAATTATATTGACTATTGACCACGTGGGGATAAATATTATTAAACCGGCAATATTTATCCTCATTCTATCAATATTATTGATCAATAATATTGAAGGCGTTTTATTGATCAATAATATTGATCGTGTGAGGACAAATATTGTCAATTATTGACAAAATTTATCCCCACACGGTCAATATTATTGGTCAATAAGAAGCCGTCAATATTATTGCTCAATAATAATGATAGTGACCAGGTGAAAATAATAAAATATTAAAAAAATATATTTTTCCCCGTAACAAATGGTTTCCTGTAATTAATTTTTTTTTCTTATAAGAATAGGTAATTGCCTGAAAAATGTAACACTTCCTCTTCAATAAACTGCAAGAAAGAATTATTGGCAAACTACTGCACTCTTTCAACATTGCTTCTTTCATAAATATGAAGTTAAAAATATCTTTAAAATAAGATTTTATTCTTTACTTTAGAAAACTCTTCCTACAATTTTGGCAAAAAATTTGGCGATATATTATTGGGCTCATTCCACGTTGAAGGTTAATTTTAAATTATATAAAGGTTATGAGGAAATATTGAAAAGACAAATAAGAAGAGAAAATGTAAATATTTACGTTCAAATTTTAAAAGTGGTTTCGGGACATGTTACGTATTGATAGAAATTTATTTCAAAATAAATTACGTATAAATATTGCTGCTAAATCATAATACAAGTGATCTACTACTCCAACCAAAGGATCAGGAACATTCTCACCGAGAAAGACAGTAACCTGAGTAATGTTAACATTCACCGGTGAATATTGACGAGAACAACGAAAATACCATTAAGCCGCAACTTGGCGCATCTTAATTCCAAACAGATTTTTGTGAATGCTGATATTTACCGGTAAATGTTGACATTCACCGGTAAAGTTGACATTCACTGGTTAAATGTCAACATCCACAAAAATTTGTTTGGGCAACTTAATCCCAAACAGATTTTTGTGAATGTTGACATTCACCGGGAAATGTTGACATTCACCGGTTAAATGTCAACATTCACTAAAAACTGTTTGGGCATATTAATCCCATACAAATTTTTGTGAATGTTGACATTTACCGGTAAATGTTAACATTCACCGGTTAAATGTCAACATTCACAAAAATCTGCTGTTTGGGATTAAGTTGCGTCAAGTTACAGCTCAACGGTATTTTCGTTGTTCTCGTCTAAATTATCCATAACATTTTCTTCGGCTTTATTTGCGATTTTGTGATCAATGTTCTAATTTTTTATGAGTGGCTCATAAAATGAAGGCAAATAAATCCCCTGAATTGACAGTATAATGATGAAATTCTAAAAATAGTATTGAACGCAGTACTAAAGATATTTCTCACAGTTTGCAACAAACTACAATACAAGTAAATTCCCAGAACCTTGCAAAATGGCTTGTCTTAATTCCAAAAACCGGAAAGCTGGACCCAAGCTCTATTTGGCCCATCTACTTACCGGGGAGTATAGAGAAATGGGTTTGGAAAATATTTGCAGATAAACTCAATCAGGAGCTAAAGCTTTAACCCTTTAACTGCTAAAGGCGTTTGGATACGCCTTAATAAATTACTTAAGGCGTAAAACGTTAAAACTTACCGAATTTGAAAGATTTCGCTTTTCGACACAAAAATCCTACCGACTGCGCCATTTAGTTTCATCGAAATACGTAGAATGTTTTGAAAATGATTTATTATTAATTATAATTATGAAAAAATGAAACTAGATGATGCAAGCAGGGACGTATATATACGCTTTTAGCAGTTAAAGGGTTAAGGAAACCTAATTAATGGATTCTAAGGAGTTTGCAAAGGAAGATCGACACGAAATGAAGGAGAGTTCAAAAACTTAAAAAATCTGCGCCGCAGTTACTATAGAAGAAAACAAACTTTCAACATAACCTTTTGGAAGCTAAAAAATGAAGAATAGAAATTATTTGATACCATAAAAAGCCACTTCACAAATATTGGAGAACATACGACGAAATTACAAATGTGGTACCGCAAGGATCTCTTATTGCTGCCTTATGATGGGATTATGAATATCCGCCGAAACATCAAAAACGACACTATTCTACCTTCGCTGACGCCTTGGTATTGGTAACGGTGAAGAAAAAAAGAAAATTCTGGTGGAAACCATTAAAGGAACTCTAGAAAAGATAAGTCTTTGGATTAAAGAGCACAGGCTAATTGCGCCCCTGCTAAGCCAGAAGCTGTAATGCTAATTAGACAGAAAAAGCGTGGCCTACTTGAATTACTGGATCAATTGATCAACAATACCCAAGGAAGCTACCTTTTATGAAGCATATCAAAACCACCATTGTCAAGGCGCAGAAAGCGTTTACTTATGTTTAAGACGGAGGAATCGGGGGAATTAAATAAATTATCTTGGCGTTCGCAGCATCCTTTTTACCAGGGTTTCTCAAACTGTGGCACACTAATGGTACATTAGGTGTATACTAAACATGCGGCACAAATTAAGGGGTTATTTCTTGGACTATTTCCAGAATAACAATACCTTAGACCAGGGTTTCTCAAAATGTGATCTTAGTGGTACAAAGAATATTTAGTGGCTTAAGAAATATAAATGGTCCTTCAACCAATCATTTTTCCTCTTTTTACTCCCGTTTTTATTTTTTTGTAAAAACTTTTATGATTTTAGTTTTAATTTAAAAAAATTTTATTTAGATTTTGATTATTTTGGTTAAATATGAACTATTTTCGTCAATACTTAGATGATTTTTATTAAAATCGTGTCAAATTTCATCAAAATGTAAATGTTGTGGTTTAAATTACGATAATTCTAGTCATTTGAACGTTTTTCATTAAAATTTAGATAAATTTAAATGAAATTATGTAAAATTTGTGTAATTAATGTCAATTTTTTCTAAAAAAATTTAGTCAAAAACCCAAAAAAAATGAGATGAAATTTGTTTAAATTTGACGTGATTTTAACCAAAATAATCAAAATATTGACGAAAATCATTCAAATTTGACCAAAATCTTAAAATTTAAATGAAAATTGTTCAAATTAAAACTAAAATAAAAAAAAGTTTTTACAAAAAAATAAAAATGGGAGTATAAATAGTAAAAATGATATATAATAAATAACTGAATATTTTATGTACTAAAACTAGACTAATGTACCATTAGTGGTACCACAGTTTGAGAAACCCCGCTCTAGTGGTTCTTGGTTTGCCGTAAACCTGGGTATTTAATATCCCTCGATTGGCCGCGAGTTTTTATAGTAAATTACGAAAATAAAAAATATATAAGGCATTATTGTTGGTATCAGAGGAGAAGTCGAAGGTAAGATTCAGAAATTCTATTAGACTCTTTGTGGTTTCACCACCTTCCAGAACTACTAATAACACAGACCAGGATAAAAAGTCAAAAAAAAAACCCAAAATACTTCACCATTAACTACATACACCGCTCAATCAAATGAAAGACAGAAAATATCCAGGTGAAGATCGAATAACATAGTAAGATGCTAAAATTAAAAGAAAAACAATAGCAGGACAGTGTTTGATTTATGCCCAATAAACGCATATTGCGTTTCCCTTTGATGGAAATGGTCGTAGCTTAGTTGAATTGTACGTTGCCTGCCAAGTTAAAGATCTAGGATGCAAATGCTGAAAAAACATTATCGGAATTTTATAACTATTTCCCCCTTGGAAGCAGAACCACCGTGGGTACTGACCCACCCCAATTTAGTGGTTAGTGGTTCGGAACTCACAATAAACTGAAGGTCCTTCCATTCGTATAATAGCAGAAAAAAACGTACAATAGGAAAGTAAGCGGAAAAGTCTTTCGGTAACGAGTGTGGCACTATAAGAAGAAGAAACGCATATTAGAGACACCGATATGTAATAGGTCGCAAAATTATCAAGTAATATTCTATATAAAAATGAATATAGAAACAAAATCAAGTACTAGCGTCCATAATTTTACTCTCACACTACATAAACAGCTTACTAAATGAATAATAAATAGACTAACACAATAAAAGGATTTCTGCCAACTGGACAAAATAGATAGTGTTATTATGTACCCTCATCGAGAAAATGACAAAGTACAATATACCTTTTTACATTGCCTCTATGATCTACCAGAAGGCATTTAAATATTTGAAAACCTGGGTATCTCTGAAAGCCTTGGATAATGTCGATTCCAGGTTTCATAAAACACATTTATATCTATAAGTTTGGCAGTATGACACTGCAACTGCATTTTCTTGAAATGGATGTTGGTAATAACTTCGATAGTGACATACGTCACTTTTAAACGATATTTAAGCATATTTCATTAATTGTCAGTATATCTTTGTTACTTGATGGGAATAATTTTAATAAAATGTTGCTTGGCAACAAACAAAGTGAAGTTCTTAAAATATTAAATTTTTAAAAAATGATAAAATTTGTTGCAAATTTAATTCTAAACACTTTTGTACATTTATAATTTTTCCATAAACTTGATATTTTTTTAAATATTTACAAAAAACCTAAAAACCTAACCAATAAACTACCACTTCCTGTTGGTGAATTTTAGCCAAAAATCACCCCAATTTTTGTTTAAAGTTTAAACATGAATTTCCAGTCAAGAGTTTAGCCCTCGGGGCTGTGGAGATGACACACAGACAGACACCACTTCAAAAACAACTTTTTCTGAATGAGTAAATTCAAACACGGATATTTCTGCAAAAATCTCGTATCCGAACATTTTCGCGATTACTATACTTTCATTTACTTCGTAAATGGAAGTTAAATTTTCATTTTTATTTGTTGCATAAAAAATATTTTTTTTAAATAATTTAATTATTAAAATGATTTAAAGATTTGAGCAATAAATACAAAATTTAAATATGAAGATTCACTTTCCAAATTGTTATCATTCTATTCACTCCCATCCTAAAAAATTTCTAATAGAAAAACTAACTGAATATTGTAAGAATTTATAACAAAATATGAGTAAGCTTTTTCTTTATTGCGTAATTATTCAAATTTTTGACCTCTTAAAGTAAAAAAGATATAAATTTTTGGTATCCGACTTTCTCGGCACTTGCATAAATCAAAATCAGCGGTTCTGGATAAATTTTTTTGGGTCGCATTCCAAGATAAAAAAATATGGAGTATCCTCCATCAACTTTCCCGTAAGCGAAAGATAAACTATACAATTCCAGATTCAATAAAAATAATTTTAAATATAAGTTTTTGAAGTATTCTTTTAACCTGTAAAGAGAATACAAGAAAATGGCTATCTATACAAACACACATATGCAGCCAATTTTAACAATAATTTACACATCTCTCATATAAATCCTTCAGCTAGCCTCATCATGTAAAAGCTTTTTTGCCCAAATTATCGTCAAAGACAGTTATGTAAATAAAATTATGTTTTAAAGATCTTTAAACATGGATTTCTACTAACAGGTGATTTTTTTAACTAATTAATATACTATTGGGGATGAGCTGTGAGCTCCAAGCGGGGTCCAGAGGTGGCGAATAGCAGAAAGCCCTTGAGATATTAAGGTTAGCTGTGAATAACCTGTCGGCCCCGACCATACTGCGATAGTACTGACAGTGACTGAGAGGATGTAAAGAGGTAGTCAAGGGTATACTACCTTTAAGTCAAAAACCACAAATATCTCAACTTCGCTCCAGTTTCATTATGGGTGAAGATTAACGGATAATCAGTGCAGCTATAATCAAAATATCAAGAGCGACGATAGAATATTTATCCAAATCGATCTAGATACAGCGCATGGAAAGCAACTTTAAACTACTACGTATATAATACCTAATTTAATCATCAACATCTTCTTCTTCTTTATGTGCCCTGTCCTCCTAAAACATTGGCCATCAATCTCATGACTTGGATTTTATCCACTGCTTTCCTGAACAGGGTTGTTGTTGTTTCTCCATACCACTGGCGTAAGTTTTTCAACCACGATACTGTTCGCCGTCCTGGCCTACGCTACCTTCAACATGCCTGACAATAATACAATTATGGTCTTCAGTCCTCAGCAGACTTAAATGGTCAGAAGCTCTAAGAATCTTCGGGTCAGCTACTACAATAATTGCTATTTGAAATGAAGTATGTATGCGACTGGTAAAGTACAAAATACAAAAAGCGCAAAGAAATTTAGCAATTATAAGAGAATAGTTATTTTTAAACTCAAAAATGATATAATCAAAGAAAAGGTACAAGCCACCTTAGCAAAAAAAATCTCAAACACTCAAAGAAAGTACATATCATAAAGTTCAGAAGGAACGGGAAATGGTAAAGCACAGTTTTGTTAAGGCCAGTAAAAAGTTTCTAAAGCCTCATGTAAGAATGCAAAAAAGAATTAACTAAATTACCGACAAAATGGTATTGCTTATGGAAGAGAGAAAACAGTATAAAAATTATTAGGTAATATTAGCTAAATAGAAAAGCAAAGGAAAAACGGCTGCATGGTGTTATAGAATAATGCTACGACTTTTTTGTGTAGAACACATTTCAAATTCTACAGTACTGTACAGAATGGAAAAACCTTACAATAACTATCAAAAGAAGAAAGCTCTAATACTTTGGACATGTTATGAGAGGAAGGATGTACGAATTGCTTCGACTCATTATGGAAGGGGAAATTCAAGGAACAAGGAATATAAGGCGTAGAAGAACAGTCGTAATGATAACGAACCTCTGCAAGGAGACGGCACGTTAAGAAGAAAAAGATTAGATGTTACATTTGCTTTATACTCTTAAATGGATTTAAGTCATAGACTGTAATGGAAAACTCTAAGCTTTGAAATGTGGCTTTATCGTTGAGTTTCCATGGCCGGATAGAGTTTAGTTGCAATGGATGGGAAAGGATTCAGAACTACTTTTAAACACCAAAAAAAAGCTGCAATACTTTAGCCATATATTGAGAAACATCGAGTAATATATAATAGCACAGCTTATACTTTAGGGAAAGAAAATGGGCCGAAAAGATTCAGGATGAGAAAGAATTTTATAGCTGCGAAACCTAAAATAGCGGTTTAACTTAACAACACTTCAGCTATTTAAAACAACGGCAAATAAAATCGAAATAGCTATGATGATCGCCAACATTCGAACTGGACCTTAAGAAGACAATACTATTCCAAAATATGTTTGTGCAAAACTAGCATTTTGTAATTTTATATTTATTACATAAGGAAACAGAAATATATTAAATTACTCATACATGTCACTGAACTAATATTACATAATCTATTTAAAGAAATTAGTACTTCAGGTAGGTACTTATTACACTAGAAGGCTGCATAAATAACTTGCATATTTGTCTTAATTGCTTGCCACTATTAAATTATGAAATATAATTGCATTGGCAGAATGTTCCGTATTAAATAATTTATTACTTGATTGGTGAAATCCGGAGCTTTTCTTTCTTAATTTTATATACAGATAATGAAATTATATAATT
>JARJDX010001088.1:0-14878 GCA_030264735.1 Gymnusa sp. GC000175
CGACTGAGGTCGATGTAAGTTTTCTTACTTTCGGGTTTAAGTCGCGTATGTTTATTGGTTGTTGCCAACGTTTCGCTCGCCATTGCAGGAAGCATTCTCAAGGCGGAAAAGTCCGATAACCATTTTGTTTTTAAAATGCATAAAATTAGATTAAGGTATTTAATATGTTCGAGTGTCTAAAACCAACACCGCCGATTAAATAACACTCGCAAATTTTCTTAAAAATTTTATTTATACTTTATTGCACAAAAACAAAACAATTCCACACAGTACAACGCGCCTTACGTGGGTCATACACTGAAACAACCATATTTGTAACGCAACTAGTAAACAATAGGTCATTCTTCTTCTCCTAATGTCTAGCTTTTACGAATATTGGCGATTCTCATGGCTCCACTTATTTTATTTGCTGCAGCTCTGAATAGGTCGTTGTGTTGAACCATATGCAAAAGTTTTTCAACGACGAAGTTCTTCTTCCTGGGCCTTATTTTTTCCTATGGAGTTAATTGGATTAACCCGTATCGTTGTTCATTTCTCAATATGTGTTCCAGATATTCCATCTTCCTAGTTTTTCCGTAATCTCAACCATTTTCTATTGCCGATTCTGTTGAGGACATGTTGATTGGTGACGTGATATTTTCGGAATTCGGCGGTACAGGCTTAATACATAGGATTCGAATTTTCTGCATGTGCTTTCGTTACAGTTCAGGATTCGACATTGATATTAAGATTGGGAATATGTAGCACTTTATTAACCAAATTTTCGTCGGTGTATGTAGGTCATGTATTTTAAATAGTTCCGACATCTATATAAATGCGGCTCTCAATTTTTCTATTCGGCTATAGTGTTCCCACTTTACCATTATTGTGCCTAAGTATGTATTTATTTGTACTTTTTCTATTATTTGGTCGTTTACATTTAGTTGATTGTAATCTTCGTGCTCTTTGCAGATTATCATGTAATTTATTTAAATCATACCTTTGGCCAATTTTCTCTACTCTGTTCATTAGCCTTTGGTGATTGTCATGGCAGTCCGCTAATCCGCACGTATCGTCAGCATTTCTTGTATTATTTATGTTTTTGCTGTTAATCTTAATTCCAAAGTCCATGTGTTCAAGCACTTCTTGAAAGATTTGTCCAAAGTTTTCTCCTTGGAAGCGTACCGAATCCGTTTGATTCCAGAATAGGTTACTTATAATTTTTAGGTCATGGTTTTCTAGGCTAATTTTTGTTAATATCTAAATAAATTTACGGTGCTGTACATTGTCGAAAGTTCATTGGTAATAGATAAAAAGTATATGAACATCGCAATTAATATTACTTCTTTTTTGAACAAGAACTTGTATTGTGCCTACCGCGTTCCTAAATCCGAATTGTGTGCGGATTATCATTTATGCGAAGAACATTGCTTATTTCCTGGTGCATTCTTTTTAGAAATATTTAATGAACAATCAAGCTGACGGTGTAGTGGTCATTTTAGTAATTTGCGCTAGGCTTCTTAGAAAGCAATGTAAATGTAGATTTTAGCCATATCTTTGGAATTTCTTCTTTCGAGTATATATTGGTGAAAATCTTTGTTAGCCATATGATCCCATCTTCATCTAAGAAGTTAATCAGTTCACTATAGATCTTATCTGGTCCTGGTAATTTGCCGTTCTTAAGTTGTGATATAGCCTTTGTGACTTTAGTTGTTGTTATATCCATGTCGTCTAAGCTGTTTGGTTATGAGGTATGTTATTCTCTAGTTTCTTCAAAGAGTTTTGTTATGCAAGTGTTGATTTTTGTTGCTTGGTCTATAATAATATTACCATCGCTATGATATAATATTCTTGTTGTTCTGGGTTTATTGATATCTGTTATTTACGTAATTCACTCGTGCAAGTTAAAGGTACCGTATTTTTTTCACAGCCCCTATTTCTTGACAATATATTTTACACCAATTTGCTTTTGCGTTTCTTATCTTACGACTGGCTTTAAAATTTTTTTGTTTTACCTCGTGGATTTTTTACTTTCCTCCTTTCTTCAATGAGTTCTAGTGTTTTATCTGTCATCCACTTTTTTCTTTTCTCCTGTTTATATTCCAGATGATCATCTTAAATATATTTGAGTTTTTTAATTATTTTTTTTTTTATTATTTCGTCCATGTTACCTGGGTATTCTAGCTCTTCACATTTTTCTGTTATTATTTCTTTCATGTTTTCTCTTGTTTCTTGTTCTTGTAAACTCTTCATAATCAGCTTATTCATGAACGTTTTTTGCTTAATTTTCTTGTTCCTAGACCCCTGTCACCTACTAATTATCCATTTTTTTCTTTTCCAATTTTGGCATTTACATCCTTCATGATTATTGTTGTGTCATGTGTGTTTTAATACCTCCGTAATTTTATTGTATAGTTCTTTTACTTTGTCATCCGGTTTGTCTGCAGTAGGAGCATATAATTGAATGATAATTGAATTGATTCCAAATTCCTGAATTTTCTTTAATATTACTATATTCACTCCATTTGAGTGTTGTTCACTTAGATTTCCGGAGTGGTAGACTTTATAGTGTTTTATCGTACAGAACCCTGTGCCAGGCCATCGCATTTTGCTAATTCCTAATTCTCATTATGTCTACCCTGAATTATTCATTTTTTTAATTTTTAATTTTGCCTATTTGGACCATTTTGACGTATTATGTACCGATGTTAATGGTTTTCTAGGTTATTTTGATATTGTTTTTGTTAAGTTTCTCCTCTTGTCGTTGTTCAAAACCCATATAGTGTCGCTAAAATTATTAACGCAATCAAAAAACAACAATTCTTAATATTGTCTGTCTAAAGACAATAGATATGTTTTGGGGATAAATGGGATAAGGCTTGACCAAGACAAAGTTAAATGCTGACTCTAAATTAAAAAAATACCTGAAGTCTGAAAAGAAATGTGCGAAACCGCTGGGTGACAAAAGACACCATCAGAATATTTGAAATGAGATGTGAAGTACAACTTACAAACTTGTCCCAGGAAGAAAAACCATTAAATACAATTAAAAGGTAAAATTTGCTTGCAGACAATATAAGAATAAGAACAACAGAAAGATTTGCATATAAGTAAAATATAATTCAACGCACTACAAATAACGAATGCTATTCGACGGGATCCGCTATCTGGTAAGGGAGTTTAAGGGCAGTGGCATACACAGCGGTTTTGACCGAGGCGTTTATCGACAGTAAAATCGAGTCGGGGAGTCGTTCGTTGCTTTAAGCCTGTAATGACACACTCAGAGGTTTCAAAATCGACAGGCGGTACGAACCGTTGTATGTGTCATCACTTATCACACGTTCAAAGTAGTGCCCGACTCCCAGATTTTACTTACGATTAACGCTGTGTGTGTCACTGCCCTAAGCCTCGCACGCTAATAGTCGCGAATACTCGAGGCGATATTCTCATCAAAAAAGAGGATATTGGTAAAAACAGTACTGTTACAATAATAAAGAAACAACACAGTGGTAGAAGAAATTGAGCCTAATATACTTAATGATAAGAAAGTAATAGCAATAAAAAAGTTAGCTAACTTAAGATCGGCTGGATATGTAAATATAAAAGCAGAGGTCATAAAAGCAATGGGAGATATGGATGTCGAAATTATACAAAAACACGAACAAATCAATAGAAAAAAGGCTTACCAACAGCACAGTTGCGTAGACATCGCACGCAAGCAAAATTTTTTAACAATTATCACGGAAAGACTTTCCGCTTAGAAATTAAACTTTTTAAGTACTCATTATTGTTCATTGCAACATGGTTACATAAATTATTTGCATCAAGTTGTAGAGGCATACTGCTATTATAGTCAGCCAAAAATTAATGAAATATGGTTACGTATGGGTTTAAAGTGACGGATGTTACTAGTGGATTAATTTTAAATGCGTGGTCTGTAGCTATGAGGTAACTAGCTCTTAGTCATGTATATTATAAATATTCGTCGAAAAAATTGCCTTTCAACGTAAATTTACTGACATGAAACGAAACTAGATCTAAAAGCAATATACTGCATCTTTAGAAAATAAATATTTAAACAAGATACTCAATAGTTCTTCCATTAAAGAAATATTATAAAATTTCTTAAGTTATCAAAATAAGTCTAAACATTTTATCAAAATTGTTTCTTTTTATGTTGACTTATAATTTTGTTTGCACCTAAATGTATTAAAACTGATTTTATTTTAAAAAGAAAAATTGCAAGTAAATAAAATATGATTTTTATAAGACCATTGCAGGGGTTATATTGCTCTCATTTAATGATAAATTGGTGGAATGTTAGTAAAGAAGGATGACATTAGCTCAAATGAAAAGCTATTATTCAAGTTAATGCGAAACTGTTGCGAATGCACATACATATTTCTAAATAATAGGGTAAAATAGATGAGATTGTAAATGAAACTTGTGACAGTTGTGTCAATAAAAGTCCTCTATCATTTAATCAAAATGTTCGTTGGGACTTTAAGCCGTGCAGATCATTTACAATTGGATTAATGGGCTTAAAAATACAATTTATTTCTTTTAGTTTTAAATTGTACTTGAATTAAATGTTCTTGTATGCAGAGTTTCCTGTTTATATTTTCACGATTTCACTCATTAAGCCATTATTCCAGTTGGTAACTTGTGCATGTATACAGCGGAGGCTAATTACAGTTGAATTAGTATTAGTTTATATGCATATACTGTTGGGTACTGTTTTACTAGTTCGAGTAATAGCATTTACTAAGTTATTTTAGTTTATTCTGAACAATGTCAATCCCCGGCGAGCCTGCATCTCCTTTAGTCTATCAAATCTAATACTTGAAACCTCTTCAAGCATTCTCTGGAGGTCACTGCCGTACTTTCTTAATTAGTTGGCAAACTTTGTTAATTTTAGTCTTGCGTTGTCAACTCTTGTACACTCTTCTTGCATGAACTTATTCCTTTTCCCAGATTATATTCCACACTAAACAACTCCGCAAATAATATTACTATTGTTATTCAGAACACACATAAATCGACACATCTCATAACTCATAAACTCATCTTAACTTCTGAACAAAATAAAATGTAAGCATGGAACTACTGTTGGGATTATGAGAAGTCGCGATTACTAGGAGTCTGACATAACCGACAAGGAAATCAAACTCTTTGACACTCTAAGATAAGTTGCAATTTTTATTAAAGTTAAAATTTATGACTTTTACTATGAATTAGCGTTTTGTAGAAGTTTAATCTTACATGTTCAAAACTAAAAATATTTGTTTTTAACTTTAGAATATGTACTTATTTGTTGCAAATTTTTAAATATAAATTAAATTAAGATTTCAAACAATATAGAAAGGTATACAGTAAATTTTCAATAAGTGTCTTGTAAACTGAATCAATTTTTTTTAAAAAGGTCACATAACGATTCTTTTGGACACTTATCAAAATTGGTAGACAATTCATATTTTTTGAAATAATTACTTTAAAGATTTTATAAAGTCTAAAAAAATGTTTGTATATTTAGGAAACATTTAATTGAATCATTTTAAGACTAGGAATGTATGGTTGTTTAGATATATCAACAATATAATATGCAACTATTATTTATTATTACAGGACAGTTATCGATGTGATGATTTAAATTTAAAGGATACGACACTTATCAAAAATTTACTGTATTATTATAAACATTTTTACCTTATTTTATTTTATTTACCTATAATATAATTTAAAAAATTAAAACATAACTAGTCAGGATAATTAACAAGCATTTTTTAATTACAATATGTTGAAAACTATTATTTAGTGGTTTACCAAGTCTCTATATTATGCGACCGGTCTGGTCCCTGCCTAATCTAAACCCCCATAGGTGGCGTTGGGTATATGCATTTCTAATAATATTTTTAGCGTATAAAGTGCGTGTACATAAAATCTTTTTTAAGAGCTTTTGTTTCGCCATTATCTTAAACGATGGCACGTGCTTTGATGCGGAATTGACGCGTGGCCATAAGAGAGGAGTGCGAAATCCAAGACGTATTGAGGTTTATTAGAAAACAAAAAAGAAAATGGAGCTCTAGAAGACGTTTTCAAAACACTAGTTTGGGAGGGAAACGGCATTAACATCAACGGCACACATCTCGGCCACCTAAGGTTTGCTAAAGATATTTAACTGATAAGTAGCGACCCAGATGAGATAGAAATCATGGCTGAACAACTTACGACGCATCGAAAAAAGTGGGTCTGAAGATGAACCTCCAGAACACTAAAATTCTAAGCCCAGACGATATTCAGGTTTCGGTGCAAAGCCAGACCTTGGAGATCGTAGACTGTTACGTTTACCTTGACCACAACTTCAAATCGGGCAAGAAAAATCAAACCGCAAAAACTATCAGAAGAGTGGGACTAATATGGGCAATTTTTAAGAAGCTTGGCTTTATCCTAAAAGATCCAAAATTGCCAATTAACCTCAAACGGCAGGTTTACGTAGCCTGTGTGCTACCTTATAAACGTATGGTATGAAATCCGTAACGTTAATAAAAAAAACAGCGCAAACCATTTGGGGATGTGCCAAAGAGCTATGAAATGATTAATTCTGGCGATAAGCCTGAGAGACCATACCCGAAACAAGGAATTCAGAAAGCGTACTGTTGTGACAGATATGACAAATTTTTAGCCAGATATGGAGATGTGTCGAGAAATTGCCCAAGAAGGTCGTTCAGTGAAAGTCCAGAATAACCAAACGAGATGTGGGAAAGCCGGAACTGAGGTGGGTGGATAATATCCGGAAGACGGCAGGTAAAAACTGGCCCACAACCGAACTGAGTGGAAGAGGAAGAAAGGGACCCACATCCAGGAGTGGATAAGGAAAAGGAAGAAGAAGAAGAAATTCGCAAATAATACTGCAATTATGGCAGTTAGAGACAATGTAAGAGAAACTTCAAAATAAATTAACAACAAGCTACTGATAAGAAAAATTGTGAAATAAAGCTGAATAAATGCAAATATACTTATATTTATATGTATCAATTTTACCAACAAAAAAATTAAAAATCGAACGCCTTTAAAACACAATACCATTATACCGCTCAAATACATCAAAGATTTGTTCATTGGTACAAAACTGCTGTGTAAAGAATATGTAGACAAGAAAAAGAAAGAATTAGGTATAAAATATGGTTAAGTGTAATTTGGCTATTACTTTACAATTCAAACCATAAACAAATTTAACGATTTTACACAAGGTGCTACGAAATATACTAAAGCCCCATGGTAGGTACTATGTACGGAATAGCGATATTCATTGGAATCTTGGCATCGAAGAAGTTGCCAGTATAAATAAACGACTTACTGTAAACCACGAACTTAGGCTAGATAACCACGTCAACTTTGAAGCAACACAACGTACGATTAGTAAGAAGACTGAAGAGGCATAAACTTCACTAACTAGTATATTGCGCGTGTGTAACTGGTAACTAGTTAAACTTATTAAAATATTACTTTTGTAGTATAGAAATTTGCCTTTATTCATACTGTCAGTAAAACTTTAAAACTATCTATTTATTTTCAAACATATTTTTTTTTAATTTATATATGTATAATAAAAAAGATATTGATCAGTTTTGTTTAACACTATAAATAGTTTTTCTATAAATAGTATAGGGATAGTGTAAAATTAAATATGTTATACTTGAGTGAATATTGTCTTTACATTGTATTTTATATTGTATGCTTTGTAGAAAGGCCCTTACAAGTGAAAGGGCTTTGATAGCTCTTCTATGGCAGTCAGTCAGTAATCAGGGTGTATGCCATGTTATGGATGCAGTCAAGTGTTTACGTGCTGATCATTATGCATTGCCCTTGTCACTATGGTGCTAGCAATAGTTTTTTTTTCAAAGTATTTTAACTATGCAAAGAAACTTTACTCCTTAATTGTTTTCAATTATTGTAATGCGATCTAAATGCTAAAATAGGGGGTGAAAAATGGCAATGGGTAAAGAAGGAAGAGGAAATATAAATGGTAATGGTAAAAGGGTAATAAGTTTCTGTATTAAAAACAATCTTCTTATTTAAGCACAAGGATATTTATAAAACCACTTGGAAAGCCCCACGAAGAAATATAAAAAATCAAATTGATCATATAATATTGACAAAAAATGAAAAATTGTTTAAAACACCTAATAAAAGAGAGGATCAGGTAACTTTTTGGTAAAAGTAAAAATGTATTTAAAATTTAGTGTTTATAGAAACAAGCGATCAAAACGAAGAAAAAGTTGTAAGGTTTGTTGAGAGGACACAGACCGACAGACCAAAAATCTCGATTTCGAAAATTTTCGCGACTACTATACTTCTATCTATTCTAATCTTAATTAAAGTAAAATAAAGCCAATTAAAATTTAAAATCTAGAAAAACTCTTACTAAGGAAATAACAATTTTTTTACAATTAAAATTTGTAAATTTGCTAATAATTTCAGATTTATTTTTAGTCGAAAAAGTTCAAAGAACAAAAGGTTTTATAAAATATTAATGGTATACTTTATAAAAGCCAAAATTTCTTTCCATTAATAATTAATACTGTTTTTAAACTTCTGATAAAATAATCGTTGGGAAATTTGCATACAATTTTCATTCTGCAACGGAATATATTAAACGCTTGCTAAAGAGTTTAGAATCAAAACTTTTGTTTTATTAAAAATTACTATCATTTCAAGAGATAAGTATTATACTGTCGCAAATTCATATATTTTTAATTTTTTTACAAAATTTTTACACTTCTGTGTATATTGCTCAAAGTGTATAGACGTGCCTTTTCATTCCCTAAAAGATAAGGCACACAAGCAAGCGTAATCGAGGCAATCAGCCATCGCATGTCGTGTTGAAGTAAAATTTTAATGCAACAAGTGTATGTAAGAGTGACGTGTGCTATCTTAATTAATCAGGTAACGTGTTCCACCTCACCTAGCCAGATAACAAAGAGGAAAAGCTAATTGTACTGGGTGGAGGCAACAGCATCCAGATAGTCAGCGAAAGGATAAGCATAATACTTTAGTAAAACAAATCAAATTGGGACTTATTAATAGAAGTACTATCCGCGGTTGACTTAACGTACAGCTTGACCAAGTCTAGCTGGCAGACAACTTATAGGTGCGCACAAGTATCTCCCACTTGAAAGTAGGAGTGGTAGCGCTATCTTAAAGTAAAGTAATGTACAGTCTCTAAAAAAGCATTTTTGCGCCCATGACACAATGCAAAATTTTATTTAAAATATTTTTTCACATTCCAATATATAGTGGTCAAGCAGTAAAATAAATTTAAAGTCAATTGTAATTTAATACTTTGGTTTCACACCCAAATTCATAGTTAAACTGAGTGTAGGTGATTGTTAAAACAATTTAAATTGTACAATAAATAAATTAATAAGGGATAAACAAAAAGAAGTTAATTATTCTTCAAAAATAAAGAAAAATTTTGAGAGAACTGCACATGTTTTGAAAGTAGACGTTATAAATAAACCATTAGGACATTTCTATTAAACATTTGTGTTTTCTTCCTAAAGCAGGTAGAATTTTCTGGATACAAAATTTGATTTAGTGTCTGGTTGTGAAATTATTATTGTAAATATATTTTATTAAAATAACATGTAAAGTGTAATATATTCCAGTGCAGTGTTTTTCTGTGAATAAATGTGAAAAGTGTATTGTATTCCAGTGCAGCAGTTATTGTGCAGTGCATATATCCGCATCACGATATGTAGTACATCTGCTCCACCAAAAACTTATATGAACTAAGTGTACTTCAAATGATCGGACATGAGAACTGCCTTATAGGGCAATAATATTGCTGGGGTATATAATAACTGTAAGAAACAAAGTTGTCAAATACATAAGCGCATGTATGGAGAGATTAAATAATGTTTAAATACAAAACATAACAAACCCAGATGGATTCATAACCAACCACAACAATAAGAAAAGCAATAGAATAATCAACAAATTTTTAATTGATTTAAAGAGAGGACGAGAAATATAACAATTTATTTGGAGGCATCAGAAAAACTTATATATAAATTTCCCGAAGCAACAAAAATATTATATGTGACATTTTCATTTGAGCAGCCAACAAAAAATATTGCTATGAGTGTAAAAAAAACGACACCAAAGCATACGAATGGACTAAATAACCAAGCACCTTAACCTGATAGGGTTTAAAAAGCGGCCAAAACGGAAAGTTTAAATTGTATTCCCATAAACTACTATCAAATACACAATCTACTGTAAGTAAAAAGGGGAAGTCTAAATAATAAAATGCAGATGCAGAAGGCAAGAACAACTAAAGAAAATAGGCAGGTCACTATTAATGGATGCTAAGCGAAGGCAACGAAACGAAAAGAAGAGTAGAAATTCTAACAAGAAAGAGAGACTATAACATCCTACAGAAGTGGAATAATGTACCTAAAAACATGGCAATCGCGTATGTATAAATCATGAAGGAGAAAATTGTAATGGGCACAGTGCATGTTCAAGCGGATAAAAAAGGATGCATCAAACATATAAGTGGAAATTGTAAAGTAAATTTGAAAATGTGGAAGAGGCAAAATAAACTAGGTTATTATGGCGCTCTAAAATAAACACATGGTAGATTTTCATAACTGTCACGGTCACTCTCCTGGGGTTTCTTTCCCTGGGACATGGCCATACTAATAGCATACCGGTGCCCTGCACGGTTATTTGCGAGCATATTCCAAATGTTGGCAGACTTAGCACCATCTGATCCCCACTGGCATAGGATTGGACAGGCATTTCCTGGATTGGGCATAATATTGCTTACAACATATTCTACAGATCGTAATATTCATAGCTATTATCGTCATCAATCAGCCTGTCGAGCCCACTGCTGGACATAGGGTTTTCTTTATATTTTTAAACTTCTTGTCTCTGTGCTGTTTAAATTTAATTTCGTTGATAACGTTTATTTGCTGGGTGTGAATTCTTCTGCTTCGGGTATCGCTTATCTATCTGTTTATCTGCAATTTACGATCTTTTTGCCAGATGACTTACCTAATTCTATTTAAAGAATGCTATCTTTTTAAAAGCATATGAGTAAAGGTAAGGGTGTAAAAGGCCCTAACCGCTTGAACCAACATTCTCTTTTATTTTTCTTTATAAGACAGTCTTGTTCAACTACAAAAGAAAGTTGCACTAAGCCAAATTTGGAGAGTAGGTAGTCGATTGCTTCGACTGCCTCTTTGTCTCGGTGGTGGATCCAGGCTTTGTCTACGGTCACGTATTGAAGCAAAAAGTCCTGCCGATTCCAATTTTATTGCAAGACACTGCGCTTTTTTGTCGGGACCCAGAAATCGCGACAGTCATCTTACACACACCATCGTGATCCGTGCAGTATGTTATGCACTTGTTCAATGGAGTAACATCAAGTCTGATGTAATCTCCGCTGCCGTCAGATAAAAATAATTTATCACACAAAAATTATATTTCTCCAATTTTTGGAAACTGTTGACTTGGTCACTTTAAACCTTTCTTTCTCCTTTAAACGACTACCAAACGTAAATTAAGCGTTGCTATTGGGAAAGACGGAGTGTTTCGAGGTTGATACTTTTAAGTTATGTACTAACACTAGATACCAAAAATTTTGAAGAATAAACAGAGAAGCTTCTTACTCAGTAACTGAATTCTTAACTTTTATATTTTAATATGTACCAAAAAATGTTGTTTGTATGACGTGTGTAAAACCTTGGTTATCAGGACCAATAAACATTATTGCAACTTCAATTTATTTTTTGAAGATAATCCATTTGTCTAGTATTACATAGTTTTGTATTTTTCCTTAAAATATATCTTTCGCTAATTCTTTCTTTTTTCTTAAATTTCTTTGTAAATAATAACTTGAAATATATATTAATTTATTAGACATACTTTCACTTTCAAGTTCAACACATACATCTATCACATACATTACTAATAGTTTCTATGGCCCATTTATGTTTTCTTCTAATTGTGTTTCCATATCCTTGTCAAAAAGCTTCCTTTTTTCTTTAAACGTTTATTTTTGAAATTTCATTTAAATGTGTAATTTCAAACGTTGCTTTAAATGCAATGGACTCATAATCATTTCTGATTTCTCCTTAAGAGAGGTGAATAATTCTACATCCATTAATAGGTGACAATATTCCCATTCTACTGATTTACTAATACCATCGTTATAACAAACGATTCACAACACTGTATGAACAACATTTTTATAATTTCAAATTTTTTTGACAAATGTTTTGCTTCAACTTTGAATAGTGTTTTTTTGTGCTTATGTTTCGCAATGACAATTGGAGTATTTTTTATTTTATTGTATCCTTCAGCGACAACATCACATCACTTTTTCTGTCTCTAAATTTTTAACGGTTTTTTCCTCAGGCAGATAAAAATTTATACAGTTTTTAAACAAAATCGAAATATTTTGTTGTTCCTTGCAACAATCTTGATTTCGAAAATTTTCATGATTACAATTCTTTCTTTTACTTTGTCAATGAAAGCAATATACAAACAGAAAATGCTAAAGCGTCGGTATTGTATAACATATTTTATAATTTTTCTGCACGAAAATTCATTTAAACATCTTTAACCAATAAAAGGTTGTATGTAGCTTTGCTTAACCCTATAGATTGTTTATGTTTTAAACCATATGTTTACCTTGGTGTTAAGAAATTTGTGCGGTGTTGCTAGTCCCCCATCTGGCGCTTCCCCAGGTGGCAAATATGGAAATATTCACTAGATATGGTGGGTACCTAGGAAATAAAATACTCGTGGCAGACAAAAACTAGCTAAGCATCGTCTGACCCAGAATGGGCGGCTGCGACCAGCATATGCTCCTATAGAGAATAACTTGCCATCCCCCCATTAAGCTTGGTGTTTTAATGCCAAGCAAGCCCCAAAAAAGAAGCTGAACAAGACAATTAGTAAAACTTAAATACCCCAAGTGGGTAGGAACACACACCCTTAATTCCACTTGACGTAGCTACATACAATATACGCATACTAAGAACAGATAAGATGCGACAAAAACTGGAAGAAGAACTTAAATAGAATAATTGGGAATTAGTAGGACTATCAGAAGTTAGAATTATAGAAGAAAAGTACATAAAAATAACGCGAGGAAGGACACTTTACTATAAAGCACGAGAAGACGGTGAAGACAATAAGGCAGAAGTAGAATTCATTGTACATAAAAAAGTATAGCCGTATATAACAGTTTCGAAAGAAATATCACACAGTGGCCTACATCAAAATAAAAATCTCTAAACATTGCAATCTCAAAATAATTAACATATATTCTCCAATGTCAACTTACAATGATGAAGCCATTGAAATATTCCACGACGAAATAACAACTGAAATAGAAGACCACCCCTCCAAATATAATCTTACTAGCTGGGAATTCAACGCAAAAATTGGGGGAAAGAAAGAACCTCAAAAAGACAAAATAGGCTAATTCGGTCTTGGAGAAAGAAAGGATGGAGGGTAAACACTTATTAACTTCCTAGAACCCCACAATTTATATGCGATGAACACATGTTTTAAGAAAAAAATAAATACAAAATGGACATGGGCTAGTCCCAACGAAGTCACAAAAAATAAAATAGACTATACACCATCGTTAGGGAAAGAGATAGTTGAGAATGTATCAGTATTAAATGCATTCGAACACAGGATGCGAAGCGACCACAGGATGGTGCGCGCAAGAGTGGTAATTAATTCGAGACTGAAATGAAACAGGATTGTTAGAAAGAAAACTATAGAAATAGACAGAAAATAATTTCAAAATAAAATAGAGAAATACTAACAAAAACTTAAGAAACTCCTAAAAAATGAAAGTGAATACAATCATCAAGATATAGATAAAATTAATAGGAATATAACAGAAGCGGTGCTTACAGCAGGCCGGCATGTAGCAAGAATTAGTAAGTGTAAAGATGGGATATGGGGTGAGACAACAAGAAGTATGTTTGAGAAAAGAAGAAAACTGTTAAGAAAACATCAGAAAACTAGGGAAACAAATAGAAACGTCAACATAATACTGAAGAAACATGTAAAAGAAAACAAAAAGAAACAAATACAAGCTGAAAGAGAAAAAGCAATAGTTATTTGTTGTGTAATTAACAGCTACCCGCATAAATAACTACACACACTGTTCTTTGAAGCAGTTTATTTTTTGAATAATTAAATTGAATTTTAAAATTGCAAATATAAGAAAAAATATGTCCACAGAAAGATTATTATTATTTACTAACTTCGTCACCTAGACAACAACCTTAAATCAATTCATAGCTATTTTTTTAACAAATAGATTAAAACAAAAATATAAACAGCGTTCGAAGATTATTATAGTCCGAGTGCAGATTGTACATAAAAAACACGCAAATAATATTACTGAATGTCCCTTTATTTCAGAGTGAATTCTAGCAACAAAAATGACCCTAAGGAACCAAGCCATTAATATAATCAGCATGTGCAGCCCAGAAAACAACAGGACACAAGAGCTCAGAGGAAGATTCTATGATAATCTTCAGACAACTATTGACAAAACAAACATGAATGAACCCATAGTCATTCTAGGCGATTTTAACGCGAGAGTAGAAAATCGTGAAATTCCCGGTATAAAACAACGCTTCAATGAGGCTCACGAAAACAGTAATGGAGAGCTATTGGTTAACCTATGTAACATCAATGAACTAAGAATAAACAATACTTTCCACGAACACAAAGACCAACACAAGTTCACATACAATGATACTCGTGGACACAGGTCTGTAATTGATTATATCTTAACCAATAGGAAAATACTACCAGACACAATTTTGGATGTAAGATGTCTAACAGCTGCAGA
>JARJDX010001105.1:0-10023 GCA_030264735.1 Gymnusa sp. GC000175
AAGAGAAGTTTGAGTTAAAGCAAAGTAAATTTGTAGGTTAGGTTTTTGACATGAATTTTATTTTTCAAAGAAAATGTCTGAAATAAAAAATTCAAAGGGTAAAAATTAAAGGAAAAGTTAGGATTTAGGATTATTACAATCTCGTAAAAAGTCTTCTACTGATCACAACTCTGAAAATAAGGATGTCAAGCTACCTCAACTAGACATAATATCAGTTACAAAATACTTTTATAAAGAAATGACAAAATCTCCCGTCGTACAAGTAATTACAAATAAAATTAAAATTGGATTAAACCATTATTCCAAAATATGTTTAATTTTAAGAAGGTACACCCTTCTCTGAGATAATATTTACCAAAGTAATTAAAAAAAATAAAATTTTATTATCCGTTAATTGTAAACGTCAATTTGAGTCGTCGATACGCACGACTTATATCTAGGGAGGTCTTAAATCATATAGGGCGGACTCAAATGCTTTGTGAAATCCATTTTACGGTCTCAAACTGACGTCGGACTTACTTTGGGTCAGACTCAAATTTTATACGTTTGTGCAACCCATTTTGACATATAGGTCAGTCTCAAATGTTTAGGACGGGCTCAAATATTTGAGACTCGTTTGTGAAATCGGCCAATAGGCTCTCAAAGTGTGACATTTTCGTGACGGTGTCGAAGATTTCGATAGATTGCTGGATTGCTTAAACCCTATATGCCTAACCCGTAGCGCTTGCCGCAAAACCTCGTGGCGAAACTAAGAAGTAAATACATTTTCAAATTATGTATTTCCGAATAAGCTATTTGGCAAAATAGTTGCGGAAATTCCACTTAAATTTAATTCTCTAATTTCTTTACGTCACTGACGTGACAACTGTCTAAACTGGTAAAAACCGCAAATTGAAATATATGATGTCATTATTTGCAATCTGATTTTTACACAGTGAATTGCTGTCAAGCGCCGTCGCTAGAGCGGCGCTCGTATCGCACTTTAAGGAAAGGGTAAAGCGTATATACCTCCATGAAAGACAAGTTGCTACGTCAAAACTGACTTTTATCATTAATTATAAACATAATGCAATTTTAATGTTATAAATCATTCCATATATCTATATGTATTGAGAAATTAGGATTTATTCGCCTTCTGAAACAGTGATTAGAAAGGTAGTTTATCACAATTTTATTACGTAGCCATTTAAAAATAAATAAAATAGTTTAAAGTAAAACTAACAATTTTCAATAATAATCACCTATTTTTAAATGCTGACTACAAGAAAAAAAAAAGAAATCACGAATGCTTTAGTTACATATTTAATAGCGCACCTTACTTAATTTGTACTTTATTGATAATAAAATAACACGTGCATTAATGTAAGTAATTTTAGATAAGTAAAATATTAAAAAATATTTAATTGTTTTCTAAATGAATAATGAATAAAAAATTAAGTAATTGTTATTTCTTAAAGATCTTGTTTTTTTTGGCAGGCGATAAAAGCTACATTTTTCAACACAAAACACATCGAGACTTCAGTAATAAATTGTAAATATATTTTAAACATTTATAAAAGTTTATATTCTGTTGTAAAAAAATCTTTCTCATTAAATTGTTATTTATAAATTACATTGGCAAAATACCTTCCACCTCTCCCTTTTTAAAGACTTCAAATAATTGAAATCAAAATAAAATTTGGGATCCACAAAATTAGATTTTTATAGTTTTTATACTTTTACTTCAACTTAGATTTATTCAAATCGGTAAGCTCATTGGCTTTCTACCTACTTTCTGTGCAACTGTGTAAATGTTAAAGCATTTTCTCTAGGTCTAGAAAAGAGTCAGGAAACGAAGTCGTATAACGTACATAATTGTTTACTTATAAAATTAATTTTAACTCTGTCCACAGGCGTCCCAAATTATTAATCACTTGAAACGTATAATGCTATAATGTACTTAATATATTACTTATAAAAATAATTAACGCTAACACGCGCAAGAAATTATTGGCTGTCCGAAAATATAAAAATATACAGGGTGTTTTATTTGAAATAACAAAGTTGTACCCTTTATATAAAAATTTGATCAACCTGTGCAAGTATTTTAAGGAAATGGCGTATTTCCAACATAACGCTTTAAAAGTTTGAAAATGTTTTACATTTTCAGCGCAATCGACCAAACAGCTCTTTGCAATTTTGTTTTTGAAAAATGTTTTTTACGCCATAAATTTTGATAGATATAACGCAGAAATATATTTATATGTTGAAGAGGTATAACGGGACTCGTTACTTTAATAATACGTTAGGGGTGTTGCTTCCCATTGTGGCCGGCAGTTCTGTCCCCGCCAGTGTAATAATATACCTCTGGAAAAATGCTCCCTTCTGTAAAAAAATTATGTATGATATTTTTCAATTTTTTTGTCTCACAATAATAATTATTGAAAATGTAAGTGTAAATTTTACAAAAAAGAACTTTCTCTTAAAATTTAAACGATATATAATGTCAAAATATGTCAGTCAGTTACATTTACAAAATTCCAATTTTATAAATAAACAATAAAACTGCTGAAAAAAGTGGCATCAAGCGGTATTGTTGTACAATGTGGATTATGGATTCTGTAAAAAATTAATGTAAATTAATTATTTGCGCACACCTAAAGTGTCTACAGGATACAATTATATTCTATTCATCTGCAAATGTATTTACTATTATAACTAGTATAAAAATATGCTCAACATAAAATGATCGGCTAGCTATTGATAATAATTTTACTTTCATTTACGAAGTGCGAATTTTGCGCAAATATCCGTTTTTGACTCCCCTAATCCAGAAAAAGTGGTGTCTGTCTGAGTATGTCCTCTCTACAGCCCTGGCAGCTTAATTGATAGGCCTTTAGATTCGGTATCCAGACAGAAGACTGACATGGACAAAAGGCCGACACAGACACAAGGCCGACACGTATAAAAGGTCGACAGACAAAAGGCCGACATGAACATAAAGCCGTCTAACAAAAAGCCGACACGAACAAAAAGCCGACACATACAAAAAGCCGAACGTACAATGGACAGCACGTACATAAGGCCAATATTTACAAATTATAAATAAATGTTGACGATTTATATCGTTTCAAACAATTTTAATATAAGTTTTTGCGCAGATATATCTATTTTCAAGCCTTTAAATTCAGAAAAAGCTGCTTTGAAATGGTCTGCACCCATGTTTGTGACTTCCTATGTGTAATAATTATGTAAAACATACTATTGCATAATAAACCAAAATTTCTGAAGAAGCAGGTATCCTTAGGTTACTAACATTTTTCAAGGATAGTGATTTAAAGTAAAAATAATTAAAATGAATAGTATTTTATATAAACGAAAAATATGACTCTATATTCAAAAATTTTTGGTACATTTTTGATGGGACCATATAATATGTAAAGTATATTTAAAAAATTATTGAATTTTTTCAGGTGATGATTAGCAGTATTTTGTTTGCCAGCATTTAGCCTCTGTCGGCTTTTTTTCTTTGTCGGCCTCTTGTATCTGTCGGTCTTTTGTCTGTCGGCCTATTATTAGTCGACTCCATGTCTAAGTCGGCCTTTGGGTCATGTCAGCCTTCAGTTCTTATCGGCTTTTTGTCTCTGTCGGCCTTTTGTCTGCGTCGGCCTTGTGTCTGTTTCGGACTTTTGGCATTCGGCCTTTTTTCTTAGACCCTTTAGATTCAACTATTAAAACTTTTAAACTTTTTACAAATTTATTTAAACTTTTTACAAAAATAGGAAAGTCTGAGTGATTTTCGATTAACATCCACCAACTGGATGTAGTAGTTTATAAAAACTATTAGGTTTATGGAAAAAAACTCAAAGAGTGCAAATGTGTTTAGAATCGAATTTTTAACAAATTTTCTTTTTATCATTGGTTGCATAAAGCGCTGCAGCGATTGACTATTTTTGTAGCGGAATAAATTTGCGCTTGATTGCAGCGCTTTATAAGAGGTTGTTTATTTTTTTTACGTTGTTATAAATAGTCAAATATGTCGATACAGTTTACGTTGGTAGTAGTGACACCAAAGTGCATTCAGCGAAGGAAAGCTTCTGTCATTAAGCGCTTTTATTCAGCGCTTAACCACTGTTTGTTCCCTGAATGCACCTATTGTTTCAAAATTTTACCATTTATAAACACAATGTTGTTCATTGCTAAGCAACATTGATAAAAAATTATTCCCATTAATTATTTTAACTAAATGAAGTTTTAGGGCACCATTTTTTAATCTCTATACAGATTTGAAACGCTGAAAAAAATGCAGATAAACAAAATCCAGCAAAATACTAATTATGTTAATAATTAACTTAAAGCTAAAATTACTTTAACGGCGAGAGTTTTATCTCTTAGAAAACGACACCCCGCAGGGTTTCTCCTCAGCTTAACCTTGTTTGTAATCGAAGTCAACGATATTGAACCTTCAGTTTCAGTCTCTATCGACAAATGCCCGACCTAAGAATCTTTCTAGTAGACAAAGCAACGGCCGCCATAAATGATTGAATGAAAACATCGATACAGTGGTCGGGAAGGCGAAGCACATGGGTTTCGATTTTCTACTTCAAAAACCTTCTGTGTACTACGACAACCGCATAGGGTTCGCCACTTCTTTATTAAGGGATTACCTATTCTTTGCGTCAACGCAATCTCACTAGATTTTTAGGACATACGTTTGACAGGACACTTTCCTGGTTCTGTTCAAGATAGATTAAGGCTGCACCGTGTACTCTTTCCTTCCCAGTTAAAAGGCCTAGACAAAATTCATAATGCAGACATTTGATATGTTACAGGACCTTTTGGGCTAGTCTCACGGTAAGTGTGTTTTCCCCCACTCTTTTATCGGACAAAGAAATTTCTCCCTAACTATGTGGCATGCGTCCGGGTGCTAGCAACACACACATATCACATTCATTATCACGTAAGAAAAATAGAGGTGTGGTCACCACACGACTTTCATTTACGAATTTAAAACATATCACTACTTTTAATAGAAACATAACTATATTTCATTAATTATCTGCCATGTCAGTGGGACTTCCCAATTTTTGTTAAAAGCTTGAATATGAATTTCCAGGCTGATCAGTTTAGCGGTCTGGGATGTAGAGAGGTCACAGGCAGACACACACAGAGACAGATACCACTTCGAAAATAACTTTTTCTGATGATGGAAGTCAAAAACGGATATTTCCGCAAAAATCTCGATTTCGAAAATTTTCGCGATTACTAAACTTTCTTTTACTTCGCAAATGAGAGTAAGTGTGGTCATCATATGACCTTAATTTATAAATTTAACACATATTCGTTACTTTTATTAGAAACATAACGATATTTTATTAATTATCAGCCAATCAGGTTGACAGCACTTTCATTTTGTTGTGAATGTTAGCAATACCTACGATAGTGTCATCCGTCACTTTTGAATGATATGTATCCTATTTTATTAATTGTCAGCTGATTATAATGACAGTGTATTTCTGCTACTTGATGGGAATAAATTCAATGAGACGTTCCTTAGCAAGAAACAAGGATGAGTTTTAGAAATGTTAAAAATGAGGGTATATTTCTGGAAAAATCTCGTAAATGAATGTTAAAAACATTTTTTTCATTATGTTATATATTGTAGATACATATCTTAGCGATGGATATATCTACATAGCTATATTGTGTAGATATATCTACATACCATATATTTGTAAGTACATATATCGTAGTGATGCATACATGCACATTAACCAAAATAATTTTACTCATTACTTTTATTTACAAATTTAATAAAAATATAGTAATGGCGAAAATTTTCGAAATCGAAATTTTTGCGTAAATATCCGTTTTCGCCCTCCCTCATTCACAATAAGTTGTTTTCAAAATGGTATCTGTTTGTGTATCTGTGTTCTCTCTACAGCATACTTTGATTAACCTTGAAATTTATATTTAAGCTTTTAACAAAAATTGGGAGGTCCCAGTGAATTTTGGTTTAAATACACCTAGCGCAAATGATTATTGGTTAGGTTTTTTAGTATTTGCAAATATTTTATAAACTTTCAAGTTTATGGAAAAAACTTAAGAGTACAAAACTGTTTATAATTGCTAAGCAATATTTTTATTGAAATTACTCAGTTGCACAAGCAGACTGTCAACATGGTAAATTAATGAAATAGGGTTATATATCATTTAAAAGTGTCGAATATCTCTATCAGAATTTTTGCCAATATACATCTCAACAAAATAAAATTGCTGAGAGTAACATAATTAGCTGTTAATTAATGAAATATAATGATGTTTTTGTCAAAATTAAGGGATATATGTATTTTAAACTCGTAAATGAAAGTCGTGTGGTGATCGTTTTTACTTTATTATACAGTAAGATAAATTATTGTAATCGTCAAAAAAAATGAGATTTTAGTGGAAATACACCTTTTGGGATCCCCTGAACAAGAATTAACCAAAATGAAAAAATGTTTGTGTGGATGTGTGTGTTTTTTGTGGGCAAGATTTCTCAAACACTATTAAACATATCACTACAAGAATTCATATTTAAGCATTTATTAAATATTGGAAGATGCCAGTTATTTTTGGCTGAAATCCATCAACCGGAAGTAGTAGTTTATTGTTGAGGTTTTAGTAAAGAAAGTGTTTAGAATTAAATTTGTCATTTTTTGAAAATTTAACATTTATAAGAACTCGTTGTTTGTTTCTAAGCAAAATGTAGGGTAAAGTTCAGTGTTGGCTACATCAGATTTTTTTAAATATAAATAATTGGTTGACACAGTAGTTTACTTTAAAATGGACGCTTTATCAATAAAATTATATATTATATAATTTTTTATGGAGTGCAGTGTAATTGATGAAAACAGAAAAGGGTCTAAAAAGTTTACGGTTCAAACGAGAGCATACAACTAATGGGAGAAAGAAAAATATTTCTTTTTATGTTTATATTGTTTACAAGCTTTTTATTAAAAAATAAAATAATGTATTAAAATACATTTTTTCTGTCCAATGAATTATTTTTCGTTGTTTCCAGATACTGCTTTTAATTAGAATGACTCACTTAGTTAAACAAGGCACTTAATTTAATATTATTCTTTAAAGTGAACTTAAAATTTACTCTCATATACGTTTTATGCCTATTTTTAATCAATGTTACTTTTAAGACCTTGAGTTTGAAAATGCCGCCATTTGTGAATAACGCAGACCAGAGATTACACAAGCAAACAGGTATTTAACCAGGTGTGCTCTCATAGGTAAGTCACTTGTTGTTTGTAAACAAAACCATTTTTAATTTGTACTAGAAAATTAGATCGATAATGCATATTTTTATTTACAATTGCGGTTTTAAATCTTGTTTCAATTATTTAATTTAAGGAAATATATTTTGTTATTTTTTTATTGCTTTTTATATATAATCTTATCAACTTATCAAAGTCCCAATATGAAATCATAAAATTTCTAACTAGAATTTGTTTGATATAAAATTTCATTTTATTAATAAATGTTTATAAATAATTTATGGTCCAAAGCAAGCAATTAATAAATCTTATACATAATTTACTAACAAATTAAGATTTGTTTTATTTTATTTAAAAAAATTGTTTCATTTATTTCTTACAAATTATTTGATATAGTATGTATGTAAAAGATTAAAACAAATATATGAAAATCTGATTTAAATGGGTATTTTAAAAAATGTGAAAGTAGTAGTGTACTTATCTGGTTTCGCTTTCATTTGGAAAGTAAAACAAAGTATTGCAATGAAAATGTTTGAAATTGAGATTTTTGCAAAAATATCCGTTTAAGTTGTAAATGGAAAAGGTGGTATTTAAAATGGTATCAGACTTTTAAAAAAATGGGAGGAAATTAGTAGGGATTTGGATAGAATTTTCGCTTTCTTGCAATTATTTTAATATGAGGTTTATAAAAAAATGAATGTGTGATCACCACACGACTTCCTTGTACGAATTTGAAACATATCCCTTACTTTTGACCAATACATACGTATGCTTCATAATTATCAGCTAATTAGGTTGGTAGTATGTCCCTGCAATTTCAGTTATATCAAAATATATAACCATATTTCATTAATTGTCAGCTGGTTATAATGACAGTATGCCTCTGCAACTGCAAACGAAGTATGAGTTCTTAAAATGTTATATTTTGAAAAAATGATTAGAACAAAATTTGTTGCAAATTTAATTGTAAACACTTTTGCACTCTTATGTTTATTCCATAAACTTAATATTTATTAAAATATTTTCAGAAAACCGTAAAACTTAACCAATAAACTATCACTTCTGATTGGTGGATTTTAGCCGAAATTTACTGACATCCCAATTTTTGTTAAAACGTTAAAAGCCTAATTTTGAATTTTTAAGTCGATGAGTTAAGTCTTCTGGCCTGTAGAGAAGACACAGACAGACTGACAGTCTGTATTTTTGCAAAAATATTCGTTTTTGACCCTCAAAGTGGTGTTTGAAGTTTTGTCTGTCTGTCTATGTGTGTGTGCTGTCCAGGCGATCTGCCTGTAAATTCATATGTAAGCTTTTAACAATAACTGGGATGTCTCAGTAACTTTTGCCTGAAATCCACAAACCGGAAGTATTAGCTTATTCATTATGTTTTTTGCAAAATTGTATTTCAAAAAACAAGTGTTTGAAATTAAATTTGCAAAAAAAATTGTTGTTATAATATTTTCAAAATTTAACATTTTAAGAAACAATTCTTGTTCGCTGTTGAGCAACATTGTTAGTGAAATTATTTCCATCGTGTTACAGCAACACATTATAATTAGCTAACACCTTTATCGTCAAAAGTGGCGGATGTCACTATTGGAATTATTGCCAACATATATTTTAACAAAATGAAGTTTCTCAGACATAACTGATAATTAACGATATAGGGCTATGTTTCTGTCAAAAGTAACGGATATGTCTCATATTCGTAAATAATAGTCATGTGGTGACCACACACACATTTTTTTCTGAATAAGTAGAGTCGACCCTCAAAGTTGTTTTTGAAGTGTTGTCGGTCTGTCTGTGTGTGTGCTGTCCAGGCGATCTGCCTGGAAATTCATATGTAAGCTTTTAACAATAACTGGGAGGTCCCAGTAACTTTTGCCTGAAATCCACAAACCGGAAGTATTAGCTTATTCATTAGGTTTTTCAGTTTTTTGCAAAATTGTATTTCAAAAAACAAGTGTTTAAAATTAAATTTGCAAAAAAAATTGTTTTTATAATATTTTCAAAATTCAACATTTTAAGAACCAATTATTGTTCGCTGTTAAGCAACATTGTTAGTGAAATTATTTCTATCAAGTTAGCGACACATTATAATTAGCTAACACCTTTATCGTCAAAAGTGGCGGATGTCACTATTGAAATTATTGCCAACATATATTTTAACAAAATAAAGTTTCCAAGACATAACTGATAATTGATGAAATAGGGTTATATTTCTGTCAAAAGTAACGGATATGTCTCATATTCGTAAATAATAGTCGTGTGGTGACCACACACACATTTTTTTCTGAATGAGTCGAGTCGAAAACGGATAATTCCGCAAAACTCTCGACTTCAAAAATATTCAAGATTGCTGTTAAATAGAAAATCTTTTCAACAAAGGGTTAATTTTTTACATTAAAATTATTAACAAATGTATACCGGATGCGGCAAAAGTTTGGAAACGGTCAAATATCTAGGGAACTACACAACTTATCGCAAAAAGAAAAAGTACGCCCAAAAAGATTTTCAAAAATCTATTCAATCATACTAAACACGGTACGCGACGTTTCGGCTTTGGTCACCTCGGCAGCGTACAGCTCGGCTTTGGACACCTCGGCTTTGGTCACCTCGGTGCTGTGACAATTCGGCACTGAGACATTTCGGCTTTGAACGTTTCGGCTCTGGTCATTTCGGCTTCGGTCATTTCGGCTCTGGACGTTTCGGCTTTGGTCAACTCGGCGCCGTGACAGCTCGGCACCGAGACATTTCGGCTCTGGGACAACTCTGC
>JARJDX010001113.1:0-10216 GCA_030264735.1 Gymnusa sp. GC000175
ATATTTCATGCTGCTTACAATTAAGTCCAGGCTAACTAAGAAAGTGATTTACAGTGAAGAGGAAACTCTTTAGAAAGCTTTGAAAGCGTTGATATAAAGAGACAAAGATAAAATTATTTTCAAACTAAAAAGAACATTTTATTTATCTTTCCACTTATTTTGCGAAAACTAAGTAAAAAAAAAACTATAAATCGGTTTATAAAAGAATAAACTCCTGGTATTTTACACTCTAAGGTGAGCTTTAATGCTATAGCGAGTTGTAATTCATGACTTGTTGTGGGTTCGGATGCCAGTTAGAAAATTAAATAAGTAACTAACCTAACACCCGTGGGTGGAGCCTTCTCTTAGAGGATGCGTTCCCAGGAGGCGGATAGGGAAATTACCAAATTGGTCTAGTCTAGAGTGTAGGTAAGAAATAAAATAACACCCGCGCACATGGAGCTTTTGAAAGCTGTGAAGAAAGGATACACAAAATAAACTAGCCATTAATCAATTTTAGTGTATTATTCCACTAATCTTAAAAGCCCTATCCGCCGATTGATGCAAGTTCATCGAAAAAAAAGTCATCGAAAGCATATTCACCGAAAACCAATTGGGAATTAAATTTAAAAGAGACGCCGTCTAGCGGTAGATCGTGAACTAACTCGGATCGGTAGACATTCATTGTATTCATATAGAACTCTTATGACAAATATGTGTTTTAATTGTTAAATTTTAAATATTTTCTGTTTGGTGTGAAAACACACAAAAATACCCCTTACATTTGCTTCTAACCTGTAAATATTACTGAATGATACCGACTAAAGTAACAGATTGATCGCAGCGCCACCACTAGGTAAAGTTAATTCCCAATCTAACCAGAGATAATTTTTCAAATAAGTTATCGTTGAATTATTGATATTTTAAATTTTATATGCAGGTAAAATGTTAATATTTATTATAATATTTAGTATAGATACATTTCTCTTTAATGGAGAATTTTGGTAAAAGGCCACTTGCTGAAAATCACAGCGTCCACGATGGAGAATAATGCCGCTAGCTAATACTTTTAGGAAATGATGATATTACTGGCTGCAACATTTTTCTCAGAATCTCATAAACGTGCTCACGTTTACGCTCATGGATGCTTACAGCACTGTGTTTACAAATAACCCTACACAAAGAAATCCGTTACCCTAAGATCAAGTGACTGGACGTCAGATGTCTCCAAACTAAAAATTCCCAAGGAGGAATGAGTTAGACTATCTCTTGCTGTTCCATTTATGATTGGAATGAACCTCATGTTTGTTTTAAACATGTTTTTATAACAATATGATTAGAACATGTTAAGGTTTGCGTTTGAAATGTTATTGTATTTTAAAAATCACGTGTTTTTGACGCACCCTTAGTTAACGTCCCAATAATCATAAAAATAAATGGTAAGAAAAATAAGAGAATACTATTAATAACTTTTTTAATTTAGAAAAAATCGGGGCTGAAAAGGGGTGATGGCCGGTTAGTGAGGAACCTCATATAAAAATATAGTGGTACAATTTTATACAGGATTTACGTAGAAAGTAGGGAGCATTTAAAATTTTATCCACATTTTTTATTGCACATTCTACAGTAAAAAATACATAACGTTTACTTAAAACACCTTTTTGTGTTTTTCTTAGTTGGCGCTCTTATCGCAGGAAAAAATTATTTTTTCGGATTACAGCGCCACCAACGATAATTACAAAAAATTGTTACAGCTTGACCAGTATATATTTGCATGTAAAAAAATATTTTAAATAAAATTTTCTATTATATTTTGCATTGTGCACGGGCCTTGGGCGCAAAAATACTTTTTCAGAGACTGTACCGTACTTTGCTTCAAGACAGCGCTGCCCCTCCAACTTTCGATTGGGAGTTGTGCGCACCTATTAGTTGTCAGCCAGCTAGACTTGGTCAAGCTGTACTAGTAAAGTTTATCTAAATTTTTTCCTTAATAAATCCGAAATTGCAATACAAAGTAGAGGTTTTTGTTTTCAAATATAAAGTGTACTTGTAAGAAACTGCATATGATACTAAAGAAACTCCAAACTAAATTTTTGTGTTATTATTATTTTTTGTTATTATTGCGGATGAAGTTGACGTCGTAGGAAAAAGATTGTAATAAAAAAAAATAACGGAAGTGTCGTACAACCCCCATTTTAGGTAAATCCTAAAGAAATTGTTAAAATTTAAAAAATCATGGCGTAAAAAGGGAAACAAAATTTAAAAATGTTTCTAATTAACTTTTTTCGCAAATTTAATATCAAAATTACTAAACAAAATTGCTGACGCACCCCTCCTTATGTGCAGGTAAATAGAATTATTTTTACTTTTAAATATTTATTTTGATCAACATTTTTTTCATTTTTTAGATTCATGAAATTACGATTAAGCCAATCACAGAAGCTTTTTAAAACAAATTTTTGTAAAGAAATTTAAATAAATTTGACGTTGTAGTGGTAATCATTATATTTTTGTTTTATTATCGGGAATTAATTTTAAAAGAGACGCCCTCTAGCGGTAGAATTTCTTCTTAACTTTTATCTCGTCGGCAGTCGCTGTATTTTTTTATCAATGTAATTGATTAAATTGGCACACACAAAATTTTTGTGGACGTTATAACCTGTAAAATTTATTTTTCCGTCAGAATGTCGTACGTATTTTTGTACATTTTTTTATGAACACTGGTGACTTTCCCGAGAAGAAGGGCATTGGTAAAGAGACTCAAGCAACGGTCCATTATGAATTTGCTGTTTGCTTCCCCATCACCATCTTGAGTCGAAGTCTTGGGTAGGGGTCTATCTATTAATATATCCAATAATATATTGGTGTATGAACCCCCCCACCCGCCCTTATCCTATATAGAACTTATTGAGATTTATCGGGACTTTACGACCCGTACAATTGTTGAAAATTTTTAGTTTTTTAGAATGTTATTGAAATAAATTTATTACATCTATTTTAGGGGTGGGTGGGGGGTCTATCTATCAATATATCCAATAATATATTGGTGTATGGAATCCTCCACCGGCCCTCATCCTATATCTAACTTATTGAGCTACATCGGGTCTTCATGACCCGTATAATTGTGGAAAATTTTCAACTGTTTTGGGATGTTAATTTAAAAAATAATTGTTACGTCTGTTTTAGGGGTGGGTGGGGGGTCTATTTATCAATATATTCAATAATATATTGATGTATGAAAGCTATAAACTTTTGTGTCTGTTAAGAGCTCTCTCCAAATAGAAAAAATAATTAAAACCAACAACTGAATTTTTGGTCAATTTAGGTTTTCTTTAAGCCCAATTGAACCCTGTTGTCCACCTTTTGTTAGATACCGCCGTTTCCGAGACGTACCGTCGCTATATTTCGATGACTTCCCAACGCCATACCGCTTGACGCACAGCAGTACACGTAACCTTTATTTGAAATTTTACGCAAAATAAAAACCGGTTTTTCTTCGACCCAATTGAACCCTGTTTTCCACCTCTTGTTAGATGCCGCCGTTTCCGAGATACACCGTACAAGCGCTATATTTTGACGACTTCCTGACGCCATACCGTTTGATGCACAGCAGAATACGTAACTTTTATTTGAAATTTTTACAGACTAAACACCACGCGTGCCAAAATCTAAAATAAAGGTGACATTCGGAGCCCGTACTTTTTAAGCCTGTAACGATACAAAATAAGCGCGTTTCTAATTTGACATCGTAGGCAACTAACCATGTTCTCTTATTCTAACCCACGATAGGTGGCGTTAGGGGTATGTACTTGAAATAATGTTTTTTTTTTAATCAATCACACAATCTCACATTTTATAAATTGATTTAAACACCTGGTAATTGTCATTTGTTGTGAAGTGATCACGGGCGAAGTGCAGGTAACGTTTAAGTATGATTGAGTCAAGGACGCCTAATTTTTTGATGTTTAATTAGGTATAAGAAATTGGTTATTCTTGAATGCAGGTGAGTTCTGATTATATAAACGCTTTATTAATTGTTAACATCTACATTTAAATTAATGGCAACATATGTATGGTTTTGTTTGTAAGACTTCTTTTGTCCTTAAATACAGCAGCACGTGCAAACAAATCGTTTTAACTATTGCAAAACGAGCAAGCTTAAAAACTAAACTAAACTGAGAATTATTCTGCTAAAACTTGAATTTGACGTGATTTTTACCAAAAAACTCAAAATATTCAAATTTGACCAAAATTATCAAATTTAAATAAAAATTGTTTAAATTAAAACTAAAATCATTCCTATATAACCAAAATTAACAAAGTTTTAATAAAAATTATCATAATTTTAAGCAAAAACAAAATTTTATACCAATTGCTCAGTTGTAAATAATTTTACCAAAATCAACTATATTTTAATTAAAAACGTTCAAAACGTTCAAAAGCAAAAAAGAAGCATCTACTTTTTAATAAAATAATTTAAATTTGTCCTGATTTCAACTAAAATGTTAAAATTTGATCAAAAACGTCAAAATTTAATATCAATTCCTCAAATTTACTTAATTAATAGAAGCTTTAAAATAAAAATTGTATCCCTTTAGATGATATTTCCATTTTCTTCATTACTTAGACATACATTTTGTATTTTGTTGTTTTCAAGTGGTACAACATTTAAAAAGTTTGAGAATCCCTGTATTACTGGATTTTAGCAACGAGAAACTTCAATGACGAAAATTTCGTTTATTTATTTAACTGTACATTTAAATAAACAAACGAAATTTTCGTCATTGAAGTCGCAAAAAATCATTTTATTTTTTGGGGTTCGTTTTCAGAATTCCGGGAAGGTTTGAATAACTTACTTAGTTTTTGAGCTACGGAGTGTAGCTTCTGATATATAATTAAAAAAGAATGTGTGCATAAAGTTGACAAATCAGATTTTTGAATTTTTTCTTCGTTTGCCGGTTATGATTTTTTAAAGTTCTTTAATTTTTTCGCGATTTTCAGAAAATAAAAAAAGGGGTTGCACGCCACTGCCTTGCCATATTCCGTCTAATTCTGGCATAATTCGACGGACGGGAGTCGATTTTATCGAAAAATGTCCCCACACTCCAAAAACGCGTTTGTTTTCACTCCCAAAATAATTTATTTTTACCTCCAAAAAACGAAATTTTTATAATAGTTGTCCCTTCATTTCCTTACCGCAACCACAGTTTTTCTTAAATTTTCTTTGTTATTCAATCATACTATGCGCCTTTTAATTCTCTTTCTTCCCATGTATTCCGTTTTCGTCTAACGCCCATATTTCGCCCAATATAAAATATAAGGTGGAGTAAAGCGCGGTAGGCTTAATATTCTCTGGAAATAACAAATTTGTATGTACTACTCTCTCTCGCATATGTCGTTTCCCATATGACTCACTCTTTCGCACTCATTTATGTAATTTCACCCAACCTTTTATACGATATTTTTTTTTTTAAATAAAAACAAAAATTGCTTTTGAGACGTGTAATCATCTTCCTGGTCGCCCCGTTTTCGAATTTAATTTCTAGACCTTTGGCGGTGTTAATAATGTTAATTAAAACAAAACAATTGAGATGCGTTATATTATATAAAATTACGATGACAAGTTAAAAAATAATATTATCTTGTTTACTATGAGATTTTTATATTCAATTATAAGCAAATAAGAATGATTATAGCCGATAAAACTAATTATGTCGTATGTACTATAAAACTTTTGAAAATTTTATCTTTAATTAAAATCTTGAAACTTGATGACACCATACAACAATATAGTTGATTTAAATATTAATGTTTGGACCCCCCACCCACCCCTAAATCAGAAATGACGTTTTTTTTTCAAAATTTAAATCCAAAATAAATTGAACGATTTAAACGACAATATTAAGGGTCGTAAAGACCCGATGTACCTCAATAAGTTCTAAAAAGGAAGAGGGCGGGTGGTTGGGTCCATACAACAATATTGTATATAAAATATTAATGTTTGGACCCACCACCCACCCCTAAATCAGAAATGACGCTTTTTTTTCAAAATTTAAATCCAAAATAAATTAAACGATTTAAATGACAATATTAAGGGTCGTAAAGACCTGATGTACCTCAATAAGTTCTAAAAAGGAAGAGGGCGGGTATGACATTTCATACAACAACATGGTGTTTAATATAATGATGTATCAAAAAGTGCACCCTAATTTACCGATAGCCAACGCCACCAATATTTAATTTCCCTATGGATCGCTATAGTAGGCAACCAGTCGCACTAGTCTGCCCATTCAAAACACCGATAGGTTGCGTTGGACGTATAAATAGTTTTTGCGTATCAAGTTCGTGTCTATAAATTCTTTCGCTAACCAATCCAAAGGGCCACGAAATTTATTCTTTTTTTCTTTAAATGTAATTTTTTGTTGTTAAAAATATGTAGGGGGATCGCCAACTTTCAAAAGGAGGCGGCGGCCTAAGAAGAAGAAGAAGATAAGTATGGGCGGAGTTTACGCTTTACATAGGAGAGCGGTTCGAATCGCTGCTATTTATCATGAATTACATATAGCAATGACATTGGTAATAGTGGATAATGGCTTAGTCAAGCCGTGCGTTGCTTGATAAGCTAAAGGTACAGGGTTCAAATCCTGAAAAATAAAAATCGGAATTTTACGACCACTTCCTCCTAGGAAGGCAATGTGCAATCAGCAAGGGGATATGGCCCAGGATAACTTCCTCAATTTAATGCTTAAAAACGCATATTAAACTGTAGGTCGCTTGCTTTCGTGTAATAGCGGATAAAAAACGCACAACACGAATGTAAGCGGAGAAGTCGCCTACTTGCGGTGACGTGTTTGGCACTTTAAGAAAAAAAAAACATGAACCAACCTATTTAGGTCAGTTCAAAGTTTTCCACTAGGTGGCGTATCGTTTAACTTGAATCGTGGATCATGTTAATCATCTACTACAATTAATTCAGGAGAATATTACTCATAAGTTGGGTGGACAGACTCAGAGATGAAGAAGTTTTGAACCGCGTGGGTAAAAAGGTCGAAATCATAAAAACTATAAAACCCGAAAATAGAACTTATAACACCTAATAATACAGGGCAAAATACCCGCAGGAAGAGCCCCAGGATGCAGAGAACTTACTTTGTGTAGTCTACCTAATGTGTAACAGATGGCGTGTGGCTTGACTTTACATCTATACTCCGTTTACTTGTGACGTCAATATCCAATTTTCTCCACACACCGCGAACACTCCGTTTGTCCCTCACCTACACTTTTATGTTTAAATAGCGGAGAGCGTAGATCATCCACTTTCTTGAACTCTTGGTTCGTTCCGATCTTTTACTTACCCTTCCTTTTTAGTATGACAAGTCGCAGCGTAAGTCCCAAGTAGGGTACGATGCATATAAAGTTGCCTAGCATGCATAGTCTACTTAATGTGTAACAGATGGCGTGTAGCTTTACATCCCCGAACCATTAATTCTGTTTTATTTTTAGATAAATCCACAACATTCAGTTCCCACTTTTGTTGCCGATAATGGGACCATAATTTGGGACAGCCATGCAATTATGGCTTATTTAGTTGAAAAGTATGCAAAGGACGCTTCACTGTATCCGAAAAATTTGGCCAAACGCGCCGTTGTCGATCAAAGGTTGCATTTCGATACGGGAGTGGCTTTTCCTACAGTCGGAGCCGTTTTTGTAAGACACAAAACACGAAAAATATTTTTCTCTTTTCACTCCAGATTTAGTTGTTTCTTTGTCCAGTAATAAAAAAAATTTTATGACGTGATATTTATTATTATTCATTTGTTTAAATAATGGAATGATACGGAAAAACATCAACGGAACTCTTCAGAGCTGCAATATTAAAAGTAAAAATCGCTGTGATGATCGCTAACCTTCGATAGGAAACGGCACAATAAGAAGAAGAAATATTTTTTCTGTTAACGTCAACTGAGTCAAATTTTGTTTTATTGTTACTGTCAAAAATGGGTCGTTCTGAAATGACAATTCGTCAAAATTTCTTCGAAAATAATTGACTGATCTATCAGTTCGAAATCACAGACACAAGGTTCAAAGTCAATTCGGTAATTTGCTGTTTGGCGAACATAATTTTTGAAAAGTAAAATTTTGATGAACGGTCTTTTTAGCAAATCCATTCGTTAGGCTCAAAAATTGCATTTTCAAAATTTTTGATTTTCGAATATTTCTTAAAAAATTTATCGTGTTCCAGGAACAAATTCTTACATAATGCGCCATCACAGTTATTCTATGCACCGTGCAACAAAATTATTTTTTGCACTTACTGGATAAAGAGACATCTCCTAAATCATCCATTCATTTCTAATACACAGCGCGCGTAAACAATTTTCAACGCGTGATCCGCACGTGAACACCTTGATGATCGTTCGGTAGTAAGCATTCTTGCAGTTTATTTTGTGATCATTCGAAGCACTTTAACGAGTATATATAAAAATGCCGATTCTGTGCATTATTGGGAATTAACTTTACCTAGTGGTGGCGCTGCGATCAATATGTCAATGGACTCTTTAGTCGGTAACATTCAGTAATATTTACAGGTTAGAAGCAAATGTAAGGAGTATTTTTGTGTGCTTTCACACAAAACAGAAAATATTTAAAATTTAACAGTTAAAACACTTATTTGTCATTAAAGTTCCATATGAATACAATGAATGTCTATTGACTCGAGTTAGTTTACGATTTACCGCTAGATGGCGACTCTTTTAAAGTTAATTCCCAATAGATGTTCACGTGCATTTGTTTACGCGCGCTTCTCGTTGAAAATAAATGTACCTCAGATTCAGTCTAGTAATAAATAACTTAAATGATAATTAAATAATTTTATAAAACTTTTTTTAGCATCCAATCATGAAGCAGGAAGCTAAGAGTGTTACCAAGGAAGCCATTGAAAAAGCCCACAACACTTACGATTTACTTAACAAATTTTTAGAGGCCAAACAATGGGTGGCGGGAGATTCGGTGACCATCGCCGATTTCAGTTTAATTTCCACCTTCGTCGCATTAAACCTGGCGGTTCCGATCGGTGACAAGTACAGAAACGTGTTGGCGTGGATGAAAAGAGCCGAAAGTTGGCCTTATTACGACATTATCAAAAAAGTTGTGGAAAAAATGAACGTTTTCATCAAAGAACATATGACTGAATAAATTAAATAAAATTTTGAATGAGAAATAAATTCCGTGTTTTATTTCACTAAAAAATGGAGTTGTTCCACTCGACTTTCCAATAAGGGAAAAATACTCTACCCTATGGAAAATGTTTTAGGTAAAATTTGTCGCAATTTTGTTTTTCAATTTTTTATTCTGTAGGACAGTGGTCTCAAACTTAAATTACCTGCGGGCCGGATGCACAACCCGCCAGTTTGAGACCACTGCTCTAGGAAATAATAAAATCCCTCTAAGGGAAAATAAAACATTATCAATTATCATTTTAAATAAATTTTAAAAACAACAATAACAAGAAGATTAGTTTGATATTGCAATCGCCTCCAAGTCTTCATAATTTTTGTTGCATTATTCGTCTCCTATCGCAAATAACTGTCGTGAGTTAAGTTTTTCCGAATGTATGTATTTGTATAATCCAACCTTGAAATTAATTATTTGGGAGAGAGAAGAAGGAAGAGGAGGAATAAAAACAGTCGAAAGATAGATTGCCAAAAGACAAATAGTCACATTGAAAAACTGGCGATCACCAACCTTTTGAAAAGAGTTATTTAGAAGAATAAAGAAGGAAGATGAGAAAGAAAAGAAGATGGAAGAGGAAGAAAAAGAGTAGGAAGAAGAGGAGGAGGAAGAAAGGGAGAAAGAAGATGAAGAGAAGAGATGGAAGAAGAGGGGTAAGAAAAGGAGGAATAAAAACAGTTAACAGATAGACTCTAAAAGGTGGATAGTTCAAAAGCTGATATCCAAAAGTTAAAAAATCGAAAAAATAGACAGTTTATTGGTAGATATTTGAAAAGGAAATAGTTAAATCGTCTAACAGCACTCAGTTTAAAGTTAAGCAGTCAAAAAAGGTGGACATATCAAGAACGCGTGGTCTAAAGACTGACAGTTTAAAGATGGACAGCCTAAAGGTGGATAGCCTGAAGAAAAACTGTTCTAGCACGGTCTGTACAAAATCAAAGTGATCGAAGGTAAACAGTTAAAGATCGAATCGAAAGGCAGATAATCTAAAAACAGACAGTCTAAA
>JARJDX010001114.1:0-20987 GCA_030264735.1 Gymnusa sp. GC000175
AGGTCTTCAGTCATCGGACTTTTCCGCCTTGAGAATGCTCCCTGCAATGGCGAGCGAAACGTTGGCAACAACCAATAAAAATACGCGACTTAAACCCGAAAGTAAGAAAACTTACAGTTAACTCCATATATAAAAAGTCACAAATTAAAATACACTTGCTGCCAAAACTTTTTTTTAATAATATTTATATTTTTTTGCCATCTTAGATGAAGAAAGTATTAATCATTATATTTTATATGAACAAAAATACAGATTTATATATGAAATAAGCAGCTATAGGGGGGCAAGTTTTCTTTCGTCAGCTTTCGTCGCTATAGGAATTATTAATAAGCTCTCAAGACATTATAAGAAGAGAACTTCTCTCTCTTCACTTAACTCGGTACCTAGAACGGTGTAGTAATATATAATCAATATGATGCTTCTTTATAAATTAATGGCCCTTTTAAAAGTTGCCAGCGTAACGATGTTGCTAATAAAAAAGAGACGTTTATTAAATATTTTAGCACAAGGAGTTTCCAAAATTATTAAACAACGCTCTCTAAAATGGGAAAATTCAATCTAGACCTATAGATTTATTTTAATTAAATTTCTTTTAATACAATTATTATTTTTGTTATATATTATTAATTAGTTTCTTTATGTGTAGTATAGTAACTAGATTTTATCCCTAACTGTCTATCGACCTGGCGAAGCCCTTCCGCCGTGATAATTGTGGTGTGCGTGTTTGAATGTTTGTTACTCTATAAAGTCGCCTTATTTTTCTAAAGTGATATAATTTTTATCCCATAAATAATAATGACCTGGAGATCGAATCCGGGATCATCTGTAACAAAACTTGGAACTATACCATTGAGCCAATAATAAAAGTATAAAATTAACTTAATATTAAACAAAATTTGTCTTCCAAATTATAAAAATAGAGGATTTCTATACAAAAATAAGTTTCTGCTTAAGTTTTCGGAGCTTTTGATTTAAAAATGATACACCGCACGGGGTTACGGACAATAGGGGTGTAATAATTTCTAGCCTATAATAACGGCCATGAGGAAAGAAAAAAGATTAATAGTTTCTTGTTGCCTTTTGTCTGGTTCTTATGTGAAATCGTTTTTGGTTCTAATGATGGTTAATTGAAAAGGAAAAATAAATAGCGAAATATGTAATAAATCAGGGGAGCGCGCGCAAGTTGTTTCGATTAATCGATCAATGGGTGGTGGGTATATTAATTTCCAATATTGAGCAATAAATCAGAACCCTTTTGATACAAGAGGTAATATTTTTACTGTAAAGGGGGTGACTTTGGTGTTAATGACAAAAAAAGGGTAAAGTACCTACGGCCCAATATAATCTTTTTTATGTGAAAGTGGGCAATTTAAGGGATCATCAAGCTGAAAAATATATTCATTATATCGCTAATATTCCCCTATAAAACACTTTAATATATTCTACAACTTCAAATTTCAATTGTTTTATTAAATTTTTAGATCATTTGTAAATCATCAAAAATATTAAGATTTTTAAAGTCACAATTTATTCAAATTCCATGCAAAATTTCTGCATGATGTAAACGAAAAATTATGTAACATGATAACATGCAGGTTAGCTATGTATACGGTTAACCCGTTCCGTAAACTGCGTTGCGAGCGCCGCTCATTGGATACGTAAAAATCAGATATATGTAGATGTCATGCATTTAGTGACATCGTATATTATAACTTGCGGTTGTCTACCTTTTAAATTAGGTTTATCAAAGAAAAAAATATGGCAGTTATAAGGACTACCGATAGAAGTGAAAACTTAGAACTTTTAGTATTAAATTTTGAAATTTCATAATGTTTGCACTAATGTTGCACAATACGTCAGCTGTATAGCTACAAATATACTGCTATAAGCATTTCGGTGACGCGAACGCACGAGATTTCACCCATCCAAAAAGCGTCTAACGCGAACAGCACACGGCCGCTGCGCGTGCGCCAGTCATGAGAATGTCGGTGACGCGAACCCATAAGGTTTTCCCCTACCAAGAAGTGCCCAACGCGGCTAAAGAAATTTTACTAAAGGGAAAAAACTAAATGACAGTTGTCAGGTCAGTGACGTTAAGAAATTAGAGAATTAAATGCCAGTTAAATTTCCAGAAATATTTTGCAAAACGCCTGGCCTGAGTAGCATTAAATTTCAAATGAAGTAGCTACGGGTCAGGCGTATAAAGAAAAATATATTATATGTAACACAAAAGATTAAGGTTAAGTTTACAATCCCTACCATGGTTTTGAAGTGCAGATATTGTTGTTCGGTAGATTCCTGCATTTTAAAAGAAATTCACGGTATGTGCCATACTGCAATTTAATAAAACTTGTGCGATATACATGTTAACTTCTTCTTCTTAAGTTTTGACGTCTTATTAGACGTGTGGTGGCCCGTATTTATGGCGATCTATCTCCAAACGCTGCTTGCAACACTCCTTTTCACCTAATTAGGTAGTCTTATCTCCACCCGATCAACCCAACGGATTGGAGATCTAGGTCGTTGACGTTTGCCTGGATCACTACCTTTATTGGTTGCCGTGAAACACGTTTTTGAAGAACGTTATAATTTGTTTGAATATAACGATTGATAACTTCTCTTTGGATTTAATTTCATTGATGATTGAAGCGTTGGTTCTATGTGCCTATGTCCATAGAACACCACCGGCGCCACATCTCGAACGCCTCCACGCGACGACGGTCTGGCGTTCTTAGCATCTATGTTTCTGATGCGTATGTCGCGATGGGGAACCCTAAGACCCGATTAATCTTGGTGGTATTACCCCATATCTTGGTATCTGGTGGTATATTCCCAAATCTTGGTGAGTTGTGTTCTAGTCAGCACAAAAGTTCCTTAAACTATTTTTGGCTAGAAGCTAAGAGCGCAGAACGTAGATGTAAGATCTTTTTACCTCCAATGAGTATCTCTCCGGTCCAGTTTTCTAAAGTGGGTCGCATGATTAGTTCGCTATAGATATTAAACAGAAGAGGCGGCGTGATGCACCTCTTTTCTAATACTTATGGAATAAGCTATTACCTATATTAATCATAAAATCGAAAAAATAGCTTTTCAAGAGGTGTACTAGATGGATATCTTGAAGTTTGTTTTGATTTAATTACAGATTGCCAAAGACTTTTTTATAGTCTATTTATAGTCTATAAGGCAGAGAGTACTGCACATAGATGTATAGCTTTCTCCGTTCTCTATCAATTGACGAAATTTAAGTATTTGCTCACGCGTGGTCCTACCTATGACAAAGCCTGCCTGTTTTGAAGCCAGTTTCCACGAGAGAAAATAGCCTTTCTTGTAGAACGTTAATATTTGCCAATCCATTAGTTATCTTCCCAGGGCCCATATTATCTGGCATTACTAGTATACGATGCCAATACCGTAACGACCATCACCTTATTTTGTTCAACATTTATGATATCGATTCCTGCGGCCTAGCGTAAACTCAGGCTATTTATGACTGCCTCCATTTTAGTCCTTAGAATGTCCGCTTCTCTGGTCGAAGTATACCTTATTTTCCTCTAAGTCTCTATGCGAAAATTCTGTCTCCAGTTCGCCATTTTTGTTTTAAACGGCCCAAGTACGAGGTGTAATTTTACAGGTAATTTTTTTTTGGAGCAGATAACTGGTTTGGCAAAATAAGCATAAGATTGGATTTCAGAGCAGATTGTGTTGAGGCACCTGTTTTAATCGCGGCGGTGCTTGCCTTGTATGGTTCTTAAGAGTATTGCGTATCTCTCGTGGTCCAGTCCTAATGTTTTAGGTTTTTTTTTTTTTTCGAATAATGCTGAGTTGTCAGGAGAAATCCACTATTGCCTTGCTGTTGACGTTGTTGGCTGTTCTAACCTGTTATCCGTTTTTAATTTATTCCAGATAGTTTGTACCGAAATTTTGTTTTGGTTAATGGAATTTTACTAGGTGGTCATTGTAAGAGCTTTTGAGAAGGCCTGGGAATAACTAGTTTTTAGTCGGTTATTTTTAGAGTTTGATCTTCATGCGAAAAATAGCTATAAGTAGTTGATGGTTTCATACAGATTCTGCCCTGGGAGTGTTCTGGCAGTTCACAATAAGGTGCGCCTTTTTGTCCGAATTTATACATAGTCAATTTTATATCTGTATAGCCTGCTTGGGACTGTCCACGTGTAGAGCATTCTCTTGGGTTGCTGAAAAATTTAGTTCCCTATAGTGAAGCATTCTTGATACAAATTTGTATTAGCTGTTCTCCTTGTCCATGTCTAAGCAAAGGAGTCCTAAAACCGAACGGACATGGTTGACTATGATTTAGTTCTTCCGCCTCCGGGCGATTTCTAACCCCCTAAGACAAGAGAGTGTCTACTCTGGTAAGCCTCATTATTAAATTAATGCAAATATATAAAAAATGGAGTGTCCCCCACTTGACTTTCCTGTAAGTGAAAAATACTTCACTTCTCTCTTTGATGAAATTTGTTGCCATTACGATTTGCAACAACTTTATTTTCATAAACTTTTTTGAAATATTTATTCTCTTTAAAATACATATATGCAAACAACTAAACAATGATAAGAATAAACTTCAATCTCCGGTTTTTCCTGTGAACTTTAAAAGATACAGTGTATGGAAGTCATTTCAATTATAATAATGTAGAAAAACTACGTGAAGCTGTTACGGTTGCATTTAACAACGTTAATCGCAATAGGCAATACATTGCGACAAGTAACTAGAAGGGTAGCAAAACGGTGTCGATTGTCTTTGGCTAATTACGGCCAGCATTTACAATAATTTATTGTTATTTTTGTATTCAGTGATATAAAATTATGTTTTGTTTTTTAAATAATTTAGACCTGCTTTTGTTTTCATGCCTCCGTGATTTAAAATTAAAAGAATTATATCTTATAATTTTTTATTCTGTCGTAGGTTTTTTTACGTTGTTTAAAAGTGAAAGAAAGTTTATTTAATTAAGTAAAAATCAAATATGGCGTCCATTTAAAATAAGAAAGGAAACTCCTATCTTGAATTTTATTTTGTCACCAGTTTCCTTCATTAAATCAAGTAAATTTTTTATGAAATTTCTTTAACCTTTTATAATTACGGAGAAATTTGACTTGAAATAATTTATAAACTGTTTGGAATTTTGAAAATTTCTCAGCACAGAAATATACAGAACATTGTCCATTTAACCAAGCTTCTATTATTAATAAAAAGAAAGATAATTATGGTAGAATACTCAATTTGGACCACCCCGTATAATAAAAATAAAAGGGTGGATAGGATCCATTTTTAGACTATTTTTAAAAAACTTTTATGAAGATTCTTAATATAATCTCGTTGTCTCCAACGCATCATTTACAAATTTTAAAGAACAGTTTCGTGCTGTTTAATTTCGTATGTATAATCCAGACAAACGTAAATTTTATTTGGCGCTTTCAAAATGGTCACATTGTGTATGAATTAGTAAAAAAGTAGCAAATTATTTAAGAACGAGTAAAAATTTTTTAAGTAACTTGCCTAACAGAAATATTTTTCACATTATTATTATTATCAACCTAAATATTGCACTTTATAAGTCATCTTTACCTATATTAAGACATTTCCCCAAAGTTATACAAGCAAAGTAATTTTAGGATGAATGTAAAAAATACTTTTTAGTATGTAAAATCTACATGTAATATTACTTATAATATAATAAATTACTAACTTAAACTATAAAACATATATTTAAACATTTCCAAATTGTGCATTATTAAGGGGAAATGTCGATTTGCAAAAAAAATTAGTGAGTCGTGCCAAAAATGCATGTTATTTGTCCCCAACAGCTGTGCATCGAAGGATAATCAATGGCTTGAAAATATCGTTGCGCTTCTCCGAAACCAGATCCCGAGCGCCAAGAAGGAGAAAATTAAACTAATGCGCCCAACTTTAAGTTTAAATGCGTCTATTATTCTAATACGCATTTTGTTAGGAAAAGGTAAAATAAAACCAGGTATTTATTACCGGAACTAGGAGGTGCCCCGTAAATTACCGCCGAGTGGGACAAAATCGCCTCTATAAGGTCCCGTCACAAAGACCAAATTTTGAACAGGGAGTCGTTTAGTCAAAAGACTTTTAGCGTATAATTTTCGTGACCGCTAATTTTCAACCGCGATGACATTTGTCGTGTTTGAAGAGGGTTGCTTTTTCTTATTTGCAATTATTTGGACCTCCAACGATCACGTACTATACTCTTATTCAACAATCTGCACAAGCCGGTAATTGCCAAAATTAAAAATCCATTGAATTATTTAAAAAATTTAATAATTACTCCTACATGTAGGAAAATTCGTAAAGCCACTCTTAATTTATATTAAATAGTTGATGATGTTAGTTACTAAAGTGAGAAATGCAAAAAAACAAATGTCTTGATTTAAAATAGATTTACTTTTTCTTCCATTCCATTTAGAGAAAAAGACTTTTAAAGAAGATTCGAAGATTGAAAATATTGCACCATGTTTTTGGGCGCTCTACCCCACAAAAATAAAAAAAATTGAAATGGTTAGAAAATATTAAATTTATAATAATAAGATTACACTAAAATACATGTTTTCGTTCTAATTTGTGGTCGGTGATTACGAAAACCCAGTTTTTTTCCAGACTTTAAACAGTTTGTGCAAAAATGTTTTTACTTTCTTGCCCTTAAAATAGATTCCTTTTAGTTCAAAATGAACTCCTTGGGGGTTAAATTGGTTAAGAAATAGGGGCGATGCATGCAATTTTTCATTGCCTAAATAGGCATTTCGTCCCTATATCTGTTCTGACGGAAGCATTGATATTCTTTGTTTATTTCTGTTTGAACAGTTTTATCAAAGTCAATTTTGTGAACAATGTTGCAGGGCTACTTTTTCACCAACTTTCTAGGCCTACGAATATTTTTTTCTACGATCAAACCAGCGTCGCGAAATCTTTAAAGTTTTTGACTGCCACAGAAACATGTATTTTTCAATTTCCTCCGTTCGGTGTCGCGACTACTTTAATGTTAAAAAAAAAAACAAACGACGATATCAAATAACTAATAACAAAAAAAAACTAAATAGCTTTTTGTAGGCTTGCTAAAGATCTACAAAAAAGTCTTATGACTCCAAAACGTGACACACCGGGATTTCAACTTTATTTGCCATTTCAGCGAACTTTTTGGGCAGCGTGGCCTCATTTTTTGAAAATTTGCGAAACTTATCGTCGTAAAATATCTAAAACTGGTAGTGCTGCATTTTTTCTAATAACATAATTTGATGGCGCCTATGTGGTGCGTGAACATAAACTCCCCAACAAACGGTACGGCGTCGGACCGCATTTAAAATTTAGCGTAGGTACGTTATATATCAACTACCTAGACCCAGAGAAATGACGAAAACGGCATACTAAAAAGAATCTCTAAAATGTTGCAAATTTCATACGTCGAGTCGCAGTTCAAATTAGGCGTCTCGACGCTATATCTCAAAAACTGCGAAAGCTAGCAGAATGCGGAATACGGCATTCAATCGGGTTCATCGAGAAAATTAAATGACATTATTTTCATTTTAGAGTTTTAATATTTAGGGTTTGAAAAGAATTATTCTTTTTTTGTACAGGTAAATGCCTATCTCCTCCCACAATTTTTAAAATACAGAGATGATGTTGCGGCGTTGTGTTCACAATGAGTAACTCAAAAACTCAACGCGGGGATTTTTTCTCCTCTCTCTTGTTATAACTTTTAAAGTTCATCATAATTCGACGGACAAGACCAAATTTATTAAAAAATGCTCCTACATCCTCGAGACGCTCCTATTTTTAACCCCAAAAAAAAATTTACATTTACCCCAACAAAAAAAATGACTCAATCATTTTGCAGTTTCATCCCTTATACTGGTCGGAGTTTTCCAAAAATATATTTTCTTTTTACGTTAAATGATGTTTAATTCTCTTTCTTTCAATTGGGAATTAACTTTAAAAGAGTCGCCGTCTAGCGGTGGACCGTGAACTAACTCGAGTCGGTAGACCTTCATTGTATTCATATGGTATTCATATACAACTCTTATGACAAATAAATATTTTAACTTAAAATAAAACAAACACTAAGAAATCCTTGAAAACACACAAAAATACTCCCTACACTTGCCCCTAATCTGTAAACATTACTGAATGATACCGACTAAGTTGTCCATTGATTGATCGCAGCGCCACCACGTGATAAAGTTAATTCCCAATGGTCTGGGTTTTGAACAATCCTCCGCTAATATTTCATGCAAATGAATAAAAATTAAATATATTCAAAAAAAACATGTTTTTTTCTAAAAGGTTAGGTTAGGGTGGGTAGCTTTTACAAGTCATTCAGAGTTATCACTAGAATAGATTAGGGTGGTAACCCATAAAAACTTTTTTGGTTTAAAAAGCATCCTAGGAATACCAGATTTTATGTTTACAAAATTTATTAAATAGAGTTACCAACTGTTTTATTTTTGAGGCAAAATAAAATGAAAGGTTGGAATAAGAAAATAATAAAAAGTTTATTTTTCACCCGCTTTTAATAATTTCATCCCTTAAAAAGCTCTTGAAAAAATAAAAAATAAATGAATAAAAATTAAAAATGTTTGAAATTTTCATTCTATTTAACAAATATTTACAATTCTACCACTAATTTAAAATTTTCATTTTCATATTTATGAGGCAAACTATTAAAAATATAACCAATTTATTGTGTGGAATTTATTTTATTAAATTCAATAATTTTATCAGTTAAAAAAATATTTGATTTTCTTTTTCTTTCTCAGGTTAGGTTAGGGGCCTAGCCATTTGAATCAAAATATTTAATGACAATTTCTTTTAATCATCATTTATCAACCTAACCAACCCAAATAAATGGCGTTGGGCATTAATTTTAATTTAAGTTGGTTACACATTTGACAAAAATAACCAATTTTTGTTATAGTGAACCGATCCAAATAAATTTTGGGGTGGTAGGTAGTTTGGGCTAGGAGGTAGTTCGGGCTAGACATTTTTTTTGAACGGACCTAGTTTGGACTAGGAGATGGGTTTATGCAGCAGGTAATTTTGGAAATGAAGTAGTTTAGGCTAGGTGGTCGTTTAGACTAAAAAGTAGTTGTAGTTTAGACTAGGAGGTGGTTGAGGCTAGAAAGTGGTTTGAAACGATAGAGTAAGTAAGTAGTTAAGGCAATAAAGTTTTATTGGCTAAAAGGTGGTTTAGGCTTGAAAGTTGTTAAGAACGGCAGGTTATTTGGAATAAAAGGTGGTTATGGTGAACTAGTTTGGCCTTAGAGGTGGTTTTGGATAGAAAGTGGTTTGGATCGGCAAGAAGTTTAGGCTAGAAGGTGATTTTATCTCTTATTAACCATTCGGTAATACATATTTTAGTGTAATAAAAAAGTGTACCAGTTATTTCTAACTTTTCTTTATTAAGGCGAAGTACCTTCATGCTCTTCTTCTGTTCCGCTGTTTGTTGGTTTTTTTTCTTGCGATAACTTCTGATATTCTATATCTGGATTTTTTCTCATTTGGCTTTAACTATTAAGTTTTTCGCATCATGACCAATTATTTCTTTTTTCTGAATTTGGGGCAGTGGGTAATTTGTCTTTTTTTGTAATTCTTCAGTTATCTCGTCGTTTAGACCTTATATGTTTGTGTCTAAATACTTTTTATTCCTTAATGTACTGGCGACAAATTTATCGATGTCCAGTGGGGTTCACTATGCTCGGTTAGCCGTTGTCTTTGTAAGCTTGTAGCTTTATTTATTTGGATTGTTTTTCTCACCATTATGTAGTCGTGTAGTCGCTTCCCGTTCTGCAGGTTGAGTACTGTTACGTTTTTGACTATCTGTTTATTATTTGAGAATATAAAATGGATTTCGTTACGAATTCTATCGTCTGGGCTTTCGTCTTGTATTCTATATGTTTTTTTTTTATTGAAAAAACTATTCACTTAAAAGACTTTCCTGCTCAGTGGTCCTGACCATACTAATAGTATGGCGGTCTGCATACCGGTGCCACGGTTTTTTGTAAGCATGCACCAAACACTAGCAAACGTAGCACCACCTAATCCCAGGCGTATCCTGGATTGGTCATAAGCTTGCTCACAACGTACACTATGGATCATAGTATACGGCATTACGTGGCCTTCAAGGGACTTGCTCCATGTTCAGCATGACGATGAGCATTTCTCTCCTCTGATCTGAATTTTTCCAAAACCTGTTTCGAATCCATTTGTTTTGAGAACGATTTTGGCGTTAAAATTTCCACAAATTATGGCAAACTGAGTTTTGATATCACGCACCACTAGACATATATCGTCGTAAAATATGTTTACTTCTTCGTTCGTTTGAGATGACGTCGGTGCTTATGCTTGTACAATTTTATTAGTGTATCTCTTATTTAGATTTAGTATTAGGGAAGCTACTTTTATTGAGAATTTCCTGGCTGTTAGAATGTTATTATTTAAAACCGACTTCTCCAACTGTTTTTTCGATTTCTTCAGCATAGTAAAGAAGGTGTCCCGATTTTAGTTTTAATAGATCTCCGCCGCGCCTCCTAACTTTGCTAAAGCAATAAGGTCTCACTTGATTTTTTTTCAATTTCAATTTTCACTTCAGTCAGTCTATCTTCGGATATAAGTGTTTTTGTGTTGTATGTTGCGATTTCTAAGTTTTCTTGCTTAAATTTCTTTATTAGATTGCGTTGTTTAGTGTTAGAAGATGAACCCCATGTTACTTGAGGTAGACCTTTTTTTAGGTGTGGGATATTAGGCTAGCTGTGCCCACCTGGGAACTTTCATCTGTTCTAAAATTCGCCATGATAGTGTTAAAGTCATAAAATTCCGCGCTGACAAGGCGGGATTGACAATGAATGGATGATTACCCGTTTTTTCATGAAGACGACTTTATAAATTCGGACACGGATGTATAAGACAAACAACAAGTCAAAAAATCTGATGTGGTCACCACCTGACTTTATCATAAGAAAAAATGTTTAAAATGTTAATTTTTTAAAAATTGATAACAAAATTTGTTTCAAATTTATTTCTAGACACTTTTGTACTCTTTTTCCATAGACTTGATAGTTTTTCAAATTTTTTCAAAAAACCCGTAAAACCTCACCACTAAAGTACCACTTCCGGTTGGTGGATTTCAGCCAAAAGTAACTGGGCTCTTCCAATTATTGTTAAAAGCTTAAATATGAATTTTTGTGGTGATATCTTTAATAGTTTTTTAGAAACCCTGCCCACGCGCCACACACACACACACACACACACACACACACACACACACACACACACACACACACATACATCCACAGACATTTTTTAATTTTGGTCAATTTTTGTTCAGAGGACCCTAAAAGGTGTATTGCCACTAAAATCTCAACTTTTTTTAACGATTGCAATACTTTATCTATGATCTATGATAAAGTAAAATGTTGGTTACAATTTAGATGAATTTAAACCTAAGATACTATTATGTATTGGTGTAAAACGAACAAAATAGATGATTATTCTATAACCTATTTTAAGTAACCATTAAATGGTTTTCTAAAATTTTAAACAATTCACCACATATAAATAACTAGCAGTTGCAAAGCTGATCATAAATGCTGATAAATATTATACATTATCTTTTACCCCAAGCCTAAAGGCTGCTTTTGATTCGGGGTAGTTTTTTTTTGTATAACGATCATAAATATTGCTGTGTCGCGGTGTTGAAGATTTTAGGGACGAGTACATTGCGAAAGTAAAGTGTCCATAATGTTATTACGCGGTTATGTACTTTCCACCCTTATGTTAAGGGAGTGGTCAATGGCGCATTGGACGTTGGGGCGAGTGACGTCATACGAGCGTTACTCATGTGATTGTTACTCATCTAACTGGCGCGATTTCTCTCTTTATAAACGTAAATTATCCTGAGGGGGTTGCTTTTTCCGAAATAATTGAGAGTTATGCAGCCATATGTTGCTACGCCCCCGTTCTCCGTTTTTGTTTGTTTAAAAAAGTGGAGATTCTTTACAAAGATATTGGATTTCAAGATTATATTTATAAAACTGCATCTTTTAACGGCCAATTTTTCTCCCTTTTCTCCCTAAAAATACTACAACAAAGATTTGCATTGTTTGTACAAGTTAATTGCAATATATTTTTTTTATAAAAAAAAATAAACAAAAAGCCTTCTTCGATTATCTTAAAGATCTTTGTGGTTAAATATAACCTCACTTCCTCACTTTTATAAAAACCCAAAATAAAAATACTTTTTAACTCAAAAAACGGAATTTATTTATAATTTTTAATTGAATGATTTTTATAATATGTATTTTTGACCTGATTAATGTATCAAAAAATAAACCCTTAAAAGTATCGATATAACATATTAAATATTTTTACAACCCTTATTGAAGGGTTAGTACTCTTATAACAATAATCGTTGAGGCAAATCATAAAAGGATCCATCATGTTTATATTGTAATTTGTGTGGTGCAACCCTTTTGTTGTGTGTTGACACAACCCTTTCCAGGTAGTTTTCAACCCTTAAACGCCGAACAATTACACTCCGCAACAATAACACCTTACACAGCTAACTCTTTACCGCACAAATATACCTGCGTGGAATATTGCGCAAAAAAATTGCACCCTTTTATTGTGCATTTAGATATAAATTACGTAAAAGATTAACCCTATAAAAAAAATTAGGTAAATTAAGGGCTTGTATTTTGTATTTATTTTAAACGACATTTGCGGTTGTTTTTTATAATTAAAATTGTGTAAGGGGATAATTTATGATTAAATTCGTTTTTTTATTATCCGGAACTACCCTTAAATTCCAGGTAAGAAAACGGTTAATAAATCGTGCCACGAGCGGTAGCTTAATAAGGAATTTGTGGATGGCGATAAAAAACTACCCTTTACTATTTTTAAATTGCCCTGAAGGCACACAAAAAAATTATCCCTTTCAAAACGCGTGCTCACAATAAAAAATATTGAAAAAATTTAATTTAATATGCTAAGCACCACGTGCTTACGCCGGATGAAGGGTTTAAATATATTTACATATAATAAGGGATATTTTTTTATTTTCATGTAATAATTTTTGTTGGGCTGTAAAGTCATAATAAGTTTTGGTTTTAAAAAAGTGTGTAAGTATAAGAAAAAATAAATAACATCCCTTTAGTGTATGTTAAACAGGTGGGGAGGTTACCCTGTTAGTTAAGGGTTAATTTTACCCTTCCGCAGACAGGTGCCTAATTCGTCGTGTACGGCATGACAGCCTTACAAAAAGGGTGCCATTAAAGGGTGAAAATGGAACAAAATGCATTTAAAAGTCATTTTTTATCGATGCCACTTAATTGAAGATGAAAGGGGTGACATTTTTTACATTAATGCCTCAATTAACCTTTTAAATGCTTGATTAAATAGTTTTTTATGTTGATAAGTATTTAAATTTTGTATTAAAACCCAGTTATATTTATTAATTAAAAACGGCAAACTACCTTTTTTAGCTTGCACAATGTACATGTTCACCGGTGAACATAAGACGCTTTAAACTACCCCAGATGTCTTTTGTTTGCTATTAGATGACATTTGGTTCCTGCGATTTTATAATGCCATCAAGTAAGCTCTTTTGCGTTCTTTCGATCATTCGTTTTGTGGTTCTTGATCTCCAGTGTGTTATTTTGCCCAGTATCGGTGTTTCCCTGACTACGTACTCTGCCTTATTCCAGCGTGTCTTATGTTGAAATTAGAAGAAGAATATAAATGTGCTTGATATCCTGTTACCAATAAACCAAAGTTAAATAAAATGTAAAATGTGAACTTGAGGCAGATTGTCAGTCAGGCACACAGACACGCACACAGACACCACATCGAAAACCACTTGATCTCAATGAAGAAAGTCGAAAATGGATCGAATAAGCAATACAATAATTAAGTAGCAATTAAAGAGATGAATCTACAATCAACGTCCACAATTAAACTAGGACACAATGTATCAGATTGCTTTTTAGTGATGAAGTGCTGATGCTTTAAAATCTATCCTATTGAAGCTCAAAGATATTGGAAGATGACATTCACCGAAATGGGAGTAGAAGTAAACGGCAACACAACCTAAATAATCTAAACGTAGCGGTTGAACAGGTAATACGCATATAAAAAATACTAGGAATATATAGCAATACGCCTGTTTAAAGTAAAGATGGGTACTAAAGGTGAGCGAATAAAACACCAAGTACCTCCTCCACCAGTCTGTCCTTTGCAGCCGACTTCTAGGCCCGAACACCCTACAGTGTCGTTGCATCATTCCATACTTTATATACCCATCTATTCCAAGTTAACCGATGGGTCTCTTTTCTACCATTTAACCCAAGTATATTCTTTTAGGAGCAAGGGCCAGTGGCATTCGTTGTACTTGCTCTGTCCATCGAAGTAGGTTCAGTCTTATGATAGATACTATACCGGGTGTCTTGAATATGTCATACCTTTTCTAGTTCTACCAAATTTCCTCTCGGTATTTTCCTAGCAAAGGCTTAAAGTAGTTTTTCTATTTTCTATTTAAGATCTTATGTAGTGTTAGTTTTGTGTTTCTGCGCACATTTATAGATTTTATTGCTGGTAGAATTGTAGAATATATTTTGTTCGCCAGCGTATTTCTTCTTTGTATCTCTAAAATTTCGTTATTGTCGTTTGTGATGGTCGAGTCTGGATGCAGAAAATTGCTGACGGATTCAATATTTTCTTCCACCACCTGATCTCTTCTGTTTTTGCTACTACAGGATAGTAACAGCGATTTTGTCTTGTTTTAATTTATTATCACGTCTGTGCATTTTATAATGTTTGTCCTGGTATGTTTACGTCAATATCACACCCTGCGATTTGTGCAGACCTATTCATAAGAGTACCATTTCTATCCATATCAATATTGGGGCTAGTCTGTCTCTCTGTTTGAGCCCTTCTTCAATCAAAAACGTTTCTGATAGCTCATCTCGAATTTTTAATTATTTTAAATAATAATTGGTGTCAGTCATTGTGAGGTTAATCAATGGAAACAATTTGGTGGGGATGTCTAGTACTAAAGGAATTTTATATAATGTGGTCCGATTGATGCTGTCATAAGCCTGTTTAAAGTCCACAAATATCTGATAATCTTAACACTCTTCTCCCAGCATCTTCCATTAATTGTTTTAAGCCGAACCTTTGGTCTGTTATTGATCGACGATTTCTGAAGCCCGCTTGATATACCCTGATGAATTGTTCTGTTATTGACTCTAGTCGTCTTCGTTATATATCTGAAAATAGTTTGTAACACACGGTAGCGAGAATACTCTATAGTTTTTAAATTTTAGTTCCCTCTTTTGTTAATTGATTTATTCTCTTTTTCAACTCTTGTGGCATGGGTTTTGTTGTCCAGATCTTTCTTACTAAGGTATGTTGGGATCTTTCTTGTTTCTCCCCCATTCACTGAGAGTTTTTCGGGGATGTTATCTCTGGTGTCTTATTATTTTTCAGCGGGGAAATTGTCCTGTAGGTTTTCTCTAATGCTGCACCTGACTGTCGGCTTCTAGGGAAGAATTAAAAAAAATCCTTGATTACTCTTTCTATTTGTTCTTTATGGCTTCAGTACTCATTATTATTATGCCTTGTTTGCAGATATCCGTCCATGGTTTTAAATCATCTTTCATATTTTTGATTTCCCTAAACGCTTGCCTGCCGCCATTATAGAGCTTTTCCTCGATACTCATAAGCGTGGAGTTGAGAGCTATTATATTTTTAGATGGCACGTTTTGTCTATGATTTATCTTAACTCATGAAATTCATTCCTTTTTACTCTTGTTGACTTGCCCAGAAGTTTGCAACAAGTCTCGCTTCTTTTTTCTATGGCTTGTTTGCAATCTTCATCAAACCATTGTCTTTTATAGGGTTTTGCCTTGTGGCCTATTGTAGAATTTTTAACTGTGATTATCAGCTTCTCCCTTCTCTCATTATTTCTACCACTTCCTTGTCGGCCCTCAATTATCGCTCATTAGTAGCCTCATTTAGGATCTTAAATTTATCACGTATTAAATTGTTAGTGCTAGTAGGTTTCATTTTGTTATTTGTGCAGATATTTTGTATCTGTATTTGATTTTTTGATTTTGACTGGATAGTGACAAGTCCAAATACCAATCCATCGTAAATGATCAGATAAAAAACCTTAATCTGAATTGACAGAAAGTGAAGACAACACAAGGAGAGAAATAAAATATCGAATTCTAAAAAAGAAAAAAGTAATAGGGTGCCTAAAACCAATCCCGTAGCCCGTGATCCAAGTTTACGCCTTAAAATGTGAAACATATCATATTCAAAAGCATAGTCTAAGGTCCATGAGTGGAAGTAAACCGGTTTCTCTAGTCTCTACGTGCCTGGGTTTATACGAAAACTTGTCCATTCTGTACATCATCTGCATCATTGACGAATCTTCATTTTGCACTTGAGCAAATCCTTGTGAGGCCTGCCTGTGCATATGTTGTTTATCTGGATAGTTTGTTTGTTGAAAAAGTCTTAGGTGTCGATGTTTCTTATACCTTGTCCAATTTTGTTCGTCGTTTCTGAAACTTTCAGTCACTATTCACTCCGCAGATAGAGAATCTTAGTGGAGCATTTCGAGGCAAATCGTACTGCTCTGCGGAATGATTTAACGCACATTTTGCACATACTTCAGCGTGATTTCAAAAACTTTGGCACTTCGTGCACTGAGGTATTTGCCTGCTTGTTCGCATTGGCTCCATTTTCACTCTTTGAAAAGTTTATTCCGAACACTCTTTCCAGTGCATGTTGAATGTTTATCTGCAGGAAAATAAACGTAGAATCTAAAAGTGTTATATTTAGATTTGAAGTAACAAAGTAATATATAGTATGTATATGTAAAACACCTTATATATTTTAAATTATCTGTAAAAGAGTCGCATCTACTGGTGCGCTTTAAATTAACTGCATGCTGATCATAAGGAACTCAAAGGTGATAATTATTACCGGCTGCACGGCCATTATTAGACTGTTCGCAGCGCCACCTATCGGTAAAATTATTTACCGATTGGACCCTAATTGTAACTAACAGCGTACTAAATATGACTTTTTTTTTTTCTCAATTTGGTAGTGAGATGGAATAGTTTTGTAAACCATTCAATAAGATTTTCATATCCAATGCTTATAATGAAAAGGAATATAAAATAAAATGAATAAATTTTTTATTTTTTTAGTATACAATATGGTCCAAAAGTCTAGAAATATTAGGCATAAGTTTCAAAACCTGTATTGCATAAACATTATTATGGTAAATTATACATCTAAACATAAAGTCTAGATTCTAGAATACCAGAGCAACACCACTTTATACACAAAAAAAATAACAAATAAAATAAAATTGATTATGCAATTGTATATTTATTTTCCATTGTAAGCATTGAATATTGAGATCTTATTAAACGCTTTAATAAAACTCAATTAAAAAAATTCGAATAAAAGGAAGCAATAGTTTATAAATCTGGACGAATTAAAGTGTAATTGTTATCTTATTAGACACAAGAATAGACTTCATATCGTGTGTTTTCACCCCATCCAGTATTTCACCCTTAGTTTAATTTCTATGTGGGAATAATTGGAATCTTCCCCATTGGACTCGAATGTGATTGATCAATGCTGCCAACATGGCCGAATGGGAATTTATTATTTATCCCTTTTATTGCATTTTCAGGTTCACCCTCGCTAATGTAACGTACAGAAACACCCCCGAATGCCACATTTGTCCACTTACTCATATAAATTCTTGATTCGCGGAAACATTCTGCAGAAATTAATCAGCACTACCATAAAATTCATTTAATAAAGAAACAATTTATGAACATTACGTAAAGTCTGTATCATTTTTCTTACAATTATTAATAACACTTTCCAGGAAATAAGGATTTTATTATTTCTCGATGGAACGATTAGCGGTGTCCGCAAAAATTATTCTTTAGATCATCCAAAAACATGTAATCTTGGGACCTGTTACCAGGGAACCAGGGATTGAACTTGGTGCCCCGTTAGTAATACTGAAATCTATTTTTCTATTGCTATGTACAAACTTTCAATTTAGAAACTTATACATAACTTTTCAGATTTACCGGTAAGAAGCTAACATGCACATACAAGACAGTTAATAATAAATTCTGTCAGTTATTTTTACTTTTATTTACAAAGTAAAGGAAATTCTTATAATCACGAAAATCTTCGAAATGAAGATTTTTATAGACCGTTTTCGATCCTCCTCATTCAGAAAAAGTTGTTTTAGAAGTGTTGTCTGTCTGTCTGTGTGTCAGTCTGTCGATCTGTCTGTTTGTGTCCTCTCTGCAGCCGACATCTGATGAAATCCCCATTTTTTTCGCACTATTTCTATACTTTCCTTTTTATCTATTGAATCTGTGAAAATGCAAGCCATAAGAAATAAAAAAGTTGACTATTGCGGCTAGAAATATATACAATGTTTCATCTTCAGTATGGTCAAAATCTTGAAGTTGCTACGTTTGAATAAAATAGCTTCGGTGATCGAAATGGAAATAATTTTTTTTCTAAAATTACATTTTTTAGTATTTTCGTGGTAAATATTTCTAGAAGGAATCAAGGGCTTCTTTTTATATTTTCAATCTTTATGAAAAAGCTTATTGTACTCTTACTGCTTACTAGATTCAAAGCTAATATAGCTGCATAAGCAAATCCATTATGACTAATTTTCATTTTTTTTTTCAAAAAAAAATTAATATCTGGTTATGCGAACTTTTTTTGTATTTTGGGTAAATTTCAGTTATATGATCCCTTTTTCTATTCCGTTGCTGGTTACTGTTTACTGATTATTAACGCTCAGCAAGCCCCCTACCCATTTACATATCTTGACCCCATTTAAATCTGTGCGCTTTCACCCCCTCGAGTGGTCGACGAAAAAAATTTGTGTCCGTGCCCCTGTAACTGTAAATTTTCTGTAACAAAACTGCTGGACATTATGTGTGTACCTATTTTGCATTGAATTATGGCCCTTTTTTGCATAGCCTTTTGTCAACCGTTTTCTAAAAAAAAAATACATTATGGCCTTAACCGAAAAAATAAGATAAATTTACTTTTTTTGCAAAGCTTTGTTCTATGTTTTTGCATATTTAAGTAATAATGTTAACATTATTAAATTTTAGATTTTTTACTCTTTTATATAATAACTTAAGACATAGTTACAATATTTGGTAATTTGGGCCAATTTGCAAAGGGTGGAGTACATCGGGTTGAGAAAAAATTAAAACGTATTGCAAATTTTTCATTTTATTACTAAAATGGGTAATTACCTTTTAAGTGCAATATACAAAACGTTATGTCGAAAGTTTTTAATTTGTGAGAATGTATGAAGAAACAGAGTGAAGATTTTAGCTAAGGTAGCTAACTGGCTGAAAATATTTGTTAAAAATAAATTCAGCTCAAACCAATAAAGGAAATGACGAAAGACGAAAATGTGATATAAGGCTAGCAACTTTATTATCAATTCATATTTACGAGTAATTCAGCCACGTTGGGTGCAGTACGATGAGTTTAGGACATTAGTAAAAAAGAAGTAAAATTATAAATTTTGTGTTACTTGCAGGCTTGCAGTTTGTTATAATTTTATTCGACCTATCAAGGACTCTCCGTCCTGGTAATTATAAGTGATAGAAAAATTATTTAACGATAATTAAAATCAAAAATAATTTTGCTCTCTCTAAATCAGTGGTTGGCAATATACGGCACGCACCAGAGTATTGGGTGGCAGGGAAAAATTACTAAAAATGTTATAATTGTAATATATGCGACGGATTTACTTATTTTGGTGATAATTTTTATTTTCAATTTGTACCTTCCTTACGTGGTACTTTATGGCACGCAAATGAATACGCTTTAAATGTTTTATGTAAAGTGGCACCCGCACATAAACACGTTGTCGACCGCTGCTCTAAGTAAAGTAAGATAAAGTATTATCATTTTATTTTGTTTTATTCGTTGCAAGCAAATAAATTATGTATTAATTTTATTAAAAATTATTTTTTAACTTTTTTTTCAGTTTTTTTGAAAAATATATTTAAATTAAATTAGTAAAATGGTAAATATTTTATAGCACGTGCTATTAAAAAAGGTATTTTTTAAATACAACCCCTGATCAAAGTTATCCCTAGAAAAACCCTTCATGAATTTTGAAATACACGTGCTCATCACAAAAAAACTCAAAAAATCGCATCTGCTTCATTTTTTGCAATCTTTAATATTCAAATCCCTCGGGGTCAAACGTTTTTTTTTTCCAAATCACGTTTTTTAAACAGCGCACGAGTCTATTGTCGCAATATTCCACCCCGTCGGAGACTTTTTACCGCATTCTCCCCAGACAAAGCTTCCTTTTTTACATATATTTTTATTTCAAGGTGTACGCTCTTTAAAACGGCACGCTTTTGACCCAACTTAAAGAATTAAAACTACCACAACGTAATCGTAACATGACAATATACATTAAGAAGTATATTATTTTTCTTAAATTATAAAAAAAAAATATTTAAAAAATTTTTTTTTTGAAGATTTTTAAAAAAATGGAGGTTTGGTCACCACACGATTTTCATTTACTAATTTGAAATGTTTTTTCGGTTAACTATCATATTTAAAGATGTTAAAAGGTATGTTGGCAATAATAATTCAATTATTGACGTCTATCACTTTTGACGGGTAGTTAACCCTATTTTATTTATTTTCAGCTGATCAAATGACGTTACGTCTCTGCAACTTGATATGAACATAAACAATTACACTGACAATGTTGCATAGCAACAGAAAACAATGAGTTCTTAAAATGTTGAATTTTGAAAAAATGTTAGGAACAAAATTTGTGTAACCTTTATTTTTACACACTTTTGTACTCTTAAGTATTTTCATGAACTCAATAGATTTTGAAATATTGGCAAAA
>JARJDX010001132.1:0-19993 GCA_030264735.1 Gymnusa sp. GC000175
TGCAATTCTTCCACCGGGATTCGAACCCAGGGCTCCGTATATCTAGTACGGTGTGTTCACCAACTACACCATGGAAGACCGTGATTCCAATCGCGGCGGAAGAATTGCATTATTCTTGTTCATTCTAAATATGCAACCCAAACCACACATATTTCTCATAAAAAAAAAAATTTAATTAAAATCAGTTTAATAGTTTTCGAGATGTGGGCCTTTAAACTCAGGGGTCAGAACTTTCTACTTCGAAAGTAAGTATTGCAATACGTCTAATATTTATAATATTTAAAACGTAAATGACAAATTTATTTTTATCTGGTAATATGCGGATATAAAGTCTACCATACTTATCACCCTGACAATCAAGCAAAGGGCGATCGCCGTGTAGAGAGTAAGAAAATCCAACTAACTGTAAACACTATAAAATCTACCAAACAACAACTATAGTAGGCGCACTTTACTGCCCATCGAAATATAACCTTAAAAGAAATGACTGCAGCAACTTCCTGCATTCATTTTTTTTTCTTTTTTCCAAAGTGAAAACGAACCTAAACTAATTGGTACCCGACTAAAATACAACAACAACTGGTTATAGAAACCTAGAAGTTCATCAAAATAACACAAAATGCCGCATAATACAAAGGAACTACTACTCAGAATAATTGAAAACAATTACCCAAGAGAAATAGAGTGCTAGATAATAATAAAAGCGCTGAGAAGTGGCAGCAATAACAGGATCCAGCCGATAATAATATCTCGAACAACCAAACACAACAACTTAAAAGGCAAATAAAAAACTAAAAGAAGAATCTTTTACAATAAACAGAAATCAGAAGTCTTTGGCAAACATTTAGCGTTAACTTTTCAGTCAAACTCAGGCAAAGTAGGAGATGTACTAGAAGAGGCTGAAAATCACAATGAAGAAAAAAAATACCTGTCACACCCAAGAAAGTAAAAAAGGAAATTTGCTTTAACATGAATGCACAGAATGCTCCTGGGTTCGATGTTTCATCTCATAATAGGGAAAAATTTTAAACAATTTCCAAGGAAAGCTATAATAATGTTAACTTATCTACGCAATGCCTAATTCATACTTAAATACGTTTTGTCGCTCCGGAAGGTTTCGGAAATAAAAATGATTCATAAGCCAGGAAAAGCTCTCACAGACGTAAAATTATATTGACTAATTTCGTTATTTCCGAATACATCAAAACTTTTTGAAAAAAATATTCTTGAAAAAAAATACTATATTATAGTCTTACTATGGATCAAGTACATAAAATAGCAGATATCATAGAACGAGCTGTAGAAGAGACGTTGCTAAAGCCTTAAAAAAGGTCTGGCATGAAGAACTAATTCACAAGTTAAACTAGCTGCTACCGAAGCAATTCGATGAATTGCTACGCGGTGTTGGTGTGCTGTCTGCAAATAGTTTTCCACAGTATTGTTTCCATACTTCGCCAATATCCTCTTTTTTAGTGACTATGGCTTAAACTCCCTGGCCATGGGCGGATCTTGTTAAATAGGTCTCGCGGTTTGTTACGGGTCGAATGATGTTTCGCTTCTATGCAAATATCTCTGATCTGCTTGTTCTTATCATACTTTGAATAAACTAATATAATATTATCTGCAAGCAGCTTTCACCTTTTGATTGCATTATTTAATATTCTTTTTATTTTCTGGGACAGGTCTTCAAGTTGTACTTTTGTCACTTTTCAATTATTCTCATAGTCTCTTCTATCATTCGAAGCTTTGTCATTTTTTTACAGCTTCTGTTATCCTTTTCTTTTTTATTTCTTGCCATGCTTTTTCTGTGTATCTCGGGTATATTAAAGTATCTCCGGGTTATGTTTTCTACTGTTATTCTCCACCTTGTTCTGATTAACAATTTTGGTTCTTATGTTTTCCATTCGGAGAGGCCGAGCTTAAGAGACGACTGGGGGTGGTACTTAAAATAAGTGTTTAATATTGTAAGTTAGAGCAAACGGAATGAAACGTTTCGTTGGTCATTTCTTGCCCCAATACGTATATGATCATCATTTCCTGTTCACCCTACCTTTGCGTTAAAATCGCCCATCACTATGACTTTATTCTTTTGAAGTATCGTAGATATTATGATCTCTTCCTGTTCATACAAGACGTCAATCACGTCATTTTCTTTGTTCGAAATGGGGAATATGCAATACAGTTGGTTTCGCAATTATTGGGATTTTTATTAGACTATCACTTATAGGTTGACATTCTTGTATACATGTAATTAGCTAATACTATGGCGACTTCGCTTAGTCTTGTTTTATCTGTTCTTTTGTTTCGAAATGACCGCAGTCCTTTCAGTAAGTTTTTAATACCCTTCATATATCTATTTTCTCGCGTGTTACTTTAAAGATTCGCAGCTTCCCTGTTTGTAACAGCCCCTGTAAATTCCGATGTTTATTTCGTTTTTTTTGTAGTTGTAGGCTTGCTTTAGGTATTTTATAAGTTGTTTTTTCATGTGTTGCCTTATATGGTCAGTCATCCATTTTACACTGGTCGGTCCTGACCCAGCGTCAGTTGCTATCCGGATTACTTGGCATGTTCATATCATTTATCATAATATTTTCTTATAATCAGGTGGGTGGGTTTCCCTTGCCTGCCCGATTCTATGCCGTTGACTATACTTTTCGGTCTTTGGGGGGCGATTTCCGATCAGCAGGACAAGAAAGTGCCCTTTTCCTTTTCGAAAAAAGAAGTGTGTTGTTTATCCCAACAACAACTCTACCACGTGGAGGTTGCAGATTAGACATTTTCCCTTTATCGAACTAAAGACCTTTATGCATTTCTTTAGTCCTACAGTACTTTAGAGAACTAGTGAGAATTTTAATACAATTTTTTTTCGCCTATGCAATAGTAGCGCCTGTTTAACAATATGTTATAAATTAATAAATATCCAATACCAAAGTAAATAATAAGGTTATATTATATCGTTGGGGTTAGAAATGAGTAAAAATCTCGAAGCTTTTACACGTAATGCCCAGTCAGCAAGACGAGCATCTCTTGGCGGCAGACATAGCTTCACACCAGCCCCTTATAAATCACAATTCACTCTCAATTACACACCCCTTCTAACCAGCATTAATTCACATATACGGCATTTATCTAATTTTTTATATTAAATTTATTTTTATTAATAGCGACAGCTGCACAAAAATTATGCCGAAAATAATTTATTCAAAAGTTAATGCTCACCGTCATCACTCGTATTTAATATAAAATGAATGTTAAAGTAATAATTAATTTATGGGTCTAGACCCACAAATTTCTAATGAGTAATGAAAACAAACGAGTTATATATACAGCCGATTTACCCTCATTAAAGATATGAAATTTATAATTAAATTTAAACAAAGCATACAAAAGGTAATAAAATATATTATATAATAGGGTGAAATAAAAACAATTAAGTAAAATTTAATTTTGGAGCTTATAAATATTTTAAATATATTCAAAACATATTTAAAATGAATTTAGTACATAAAATTAATATATTTAAAGTATTAGACGTTTTAAATTTATAATTAGGTTTATATTTAAAGCATTTTTAGAGCAGCACTTTGAATAAACTAATATAATATTTTTATTTTATGTTAAAAGTACACCCTGCTTATAATAAGAATGTAGAGAGAAAAGCTTCTTGACATTTCGCTTTAAAAGCAGATGATAACCTGAATAAAAACAAGAAAGGAGCGAAATTTGTTTCTAAACAACTTTTTAATAAATACTAAAAAGAATCCGTTTTTATTATGTTTAAGTCTTAAAGAGTTAAAATATTTTTTTAATTTTTTTTGTGAGATTATTCGGACAATAATACATGCAACTAAAAATGACATGAATGGTAACAAGAGAATGTAAACACTGAAAAAATGTAACACATATTGTGTGTAAATGGAACAAAGAAAAAAATTTACGCAGAAAGCAACAAATTAATAAATAACCTGTCTGAACAGATAAGCATGTATTCAGAGCTTTCCCCTTTGTATGGGGAATGAGACAGAAAGGAACGCTCCAAAAGTAAATGTTACTGCAAACTGTCATGCAAGATGTGTATTAGCGAGAAAACTTTTGTCACCAATAAAGAAGAACATATAAATATTTTTACAAAATATGTGCACTATTTTATTAATGGAAACTAACTTCATTATTATAACATTAAATTTAATTAATTTAATTTATGATTATATTTATTTTCGCCTAGGCAAACGAGACAACGGCCTATGGCCCGCTAATACTAAGGGCCCGGTTCCCGGTTCCCGGTTTTGATTATATTAAATTAACTTGACTCCTACTGGGAGAGAATAACTATGGCCTATTGCAAAAATAACAGGGAACTAGTAAAGAAGTGACTAAGATATTGCAAAAACATAAAAATCATGCGACAGCCTATGATTTTATGGTGATGGTGATGATAGTGATGATATGGTGATGATTTATGGTGATGGTTAAATACCATATTTAAAGATGTTAAAATGTATGTTGGCAATAAAAATTCAATTATTGACGTCTATCACTTGACGTGTAGTTAACCCTATTTCATTTATTGTCAGCTAATCAAATGACATTACATCTCTGCAACTTGATATGAATATGAGTAATTACACTGACAATGTTGCACAGAAAACAATGAGTTCTTAAAATGTTAAATTTTGAAAAAATGATAAGAACAGAATTTGTGTAAAATTTATTTTTACACACTTTTGTACCTTAATGTTTTTTTCATAAATTAATAGATTTTGAAATATTTGCAATAAACGTAAAAACCTCACCAACAAACCAATTCCACCACTTCCAATTTTTGGATTTTAGCCAAAAGTCACTGGGACCTCCCAATTTTTGTTAAAAGCTTATATATATTAATTTTCAGGACGATTAATTTAGCCGTCTGGGCTGTAGAGAGACACAGACACGAAGACACACAGACACCACTTCGAAATCAACTTTTTCTGAATGATGGAGGTCGAAAACGGATATTTCCGCAAAAATCTCTATTTAGGCGATTACTATACTTTAATTTACTTTGTAAATGAAAGTAAAATGTTTAATGGTGGTTTTCAACAATTATTTTATTATTATATAGCAAGAACGTTAGCTTGATTATGGCTGCAACGATTTTATGCCACCGCTAACTATCCATGTGCTATCTGCTGTTATTTATTTGATAAATTTCTTCTTGCCCATTCATTGAACATGGCCATACAAGATAAGTTATTTTCTACGTATTATGTCCATTACTGATTCTGGAATCTCTTAATCGTTAAAACTATATTCCGGAAAATCTACGTAACGGTAACCTATTAAGCCCATCCACGAGACACTTATCGCAGTTCTTCTGGTCTTCCTTCTTGAATAATATAAGTGTTATGTAGGGATTTTTTTTTATTCGTCTGGTATTTTTTCTCCATTTAGGTAAGTAATGAATAAAGAGATCATTGTTTTAAACAATTTGTCGCTTCCTTTGCCTCCTTTTAGTGTTCTTACAGTTTTTTAATACTTCTTGCACTGTCCCATTACATGGATTACCATCAAGATTGATGTTAATATTGTCACTGATGTTGCTGTTAATGTTAATATTCTGTGCAGAACGAAATTGTTGTCTACCCTCAGTTCGAAGTTTTTCCCATATTTGTTCCATTCATCTTTATTGTACACTACGAATGGGTATTCCTTCTGTTATTGGCGATTTGATTCTCCAAAGGAATCTCCAGATTTCTTCCTGTCCATCTTCCTCCGCAGCAATAAATTTCGTTGATTATTTTAACTAATAAACGCAGACACACAGACACACGGGCACCACTTTTTCTGAATGAGGAAGGTCGAAAACATATATTTCCGCAAAAATCTCGATTTTGAAAATTGTCGCGATTACTATACTTTAATTTACTTTGTAAATGAATGTAAAAAGGTCTACTGAAAACCCTATCACATTATATATGTTCCTAATATATTGCGGAGAGTGAACAAAGTGTGGGCACATGAAAGAAACTCTACACGCGAAACCGAAAGATTTAGCATTAACTTGCTAACATGTAAAAGATTCTCATGACCAGACAGATGCGCATTGTACCTAATAGGCGAATCCCAACATAATGGGATGAAAAAAATTGCTTACATTCGCATCTTAGTGGGGCGTCTTGTAGCTTACCTTAAAGCTTGAATTTTTGATAAAAATATGTAAAGAATTTCAGGAGCAAAATGGACATTTTAAGGACAGTGATCGCGAACACGTACATTTGTACGCGGGTCTTTTACATAATATTCCTTTTTGCCCCCTACGAATATAACGTATGTTTTGCTCGCGGTTAAGGGTAATGACACACACAGCGGTTTTGACCAAGGAATTAGTTTATCGAGAGTAAAATCGAGTCAGGGAGTAGTAAGTAGTTCATTGCTTAAGGCGTGTGATGACATACACAGCTGTTACAAAACCAATAGGCGCTGTGCGTGTCATCACACGCCCAAAGCTACGAACAGCTCCCCGACTTAGTTTTACTCTCGATGAACGCCTCGGTCAAAACCGCTGTAAATAAAATTTGTTCATATGTGTTTACCAGCAAGTGCGAGTTAAGGCGTAATAATAAAATGAAATATCTATTTTAAAAACTATTTGAATCAAATTTCAAAGCGAAAGCTAATAAAATAATTACAAAATGGTATTGGAATGGACCCGTTTAGAGCGAGCGTTCCCGCTTACTGGTTTCTACATTCTACTTTCAGCCTAATTTTTAAGTCTTTAATGTAAGTAACAGGGCATGATTTAGTAACGTCACAGACGATACCAACGACTTTTAAGGTGACTTCTGAACCACCTGAGAGCAAAAAAATTTTAAATCTAGAGTTATAAATTGTACCGGATTTGATCAGCAACCTCTAGCATGCCAGTCCTGCGTTTTATCGCTCGGCTACTTTGCTGAATAACATTATTGATAAAGAATTTATAAAATTATTGGATATTTGAAACGAAAATTCGAAAATTCCAAAGCAATTGTTACTTTAATTACAATCATAAATTACCTTAAAAATTAGCAAAATTTTTCGCGTATTGTAAATGAAAATGACAATTGAAATTTTGTAATATTAAAATTAACAGAATTATTATAAAAGATAATCAGGACGAAAATTTTAATTTTGATTTTTAATTAAATAAATAAAAAACGGACAGAAGGACGTTGCGGTCTTTGTTAGGTTGGTGTCATATTTAATCAAATGCAGTAAATAAATAAATACAAAATGAAAATATATTAGAAACAAAAAAATCAAATTACAGTTTTTCTTCCGTCTTTAGTAATTTTCATTTTGTATTTAGTTATTTACTATATTTTTAATCAAATTACGGTTGTTCTTTCGTTTTTAGTAAATTTTCATTTTGTATTTAATTATTTAATGCATTTGTAAAGATGTTATCCTAAATTTAAAGATAATTTTTACAAATTTTATGAATGCTTTAAAATGTTAATTTCGCCACAAACATAACTTTAAATGTACCTTCCCGGGACAAAAAAAACATCGTTGTTGTTTCAAAATTGATCACTAATTCGGTACGAAAAATTAATCGATAAAGTAATTCAAACAAATTATTAGAACCCAAGAGCAAGCACACATGTACACGGTCTCTTCTACACCACGACCTCAGAACTACTAATATAAAATAAAAATTTTAAAACCGCAAAATTCGACGGTCGAGTTTTATTTGTGGAATATCTTTCTCATTTTAAACTCTTTGTGTTTTGACACTATGTAGTTCACTACGATTTATTAAAATAAAGATTAAAACATAAAATTATTTGCAACTTTTATTATCATTTGTAAATTAGTAATTTTCTTAGGGCCACATTTTGTGAATGTTGTCAGTGACTCCGTGAGAAGAAAGCAATGATAAAAATGCGACAAAAGGCGCCGCAGTTGGTTTTTTTAACACAAAAATGCGAAATGGTACTCAAAACACGTGGAATTTTATTCTTTACAGACTACACAATCAAAAAAATATGTTGTCATATCCAGTTCGTATGAGTTCAATAAGTGTAAATTGATCCTAATGTAAAATATGAAATAATATAATTACGCCTTTTTAATACTGTTGTAACCCCCTGCATATTTAGCTATTTTATAATTATTAGGTAATACTTTATAATTCGTTCTATAGCCCATTTTGGCTGATTTAGCAAAACAGCATGCCTTATCGCTTTGTGGTATCTTACGTAGGCGATGGAGACGGAAGGATAAGTAAGAAAGAGCCAGCTTGACCACGCAACAGTACAGTCGAAATTGTAAAGTTTGTAATTTAATGTAACAGGTTAAGCGAAGTTATGACTTAATTTTTGATAAATCCAAATTATTCTCACTTTCGACGAGTTGGAAGGCCGCTTTTTCGCGTAGACTAACGATGCAATAGTCTAGGACCCGCCAATACAAGCGCCCCGGTCCCAGATCTTAATTTTATTAAATTAACTTTACCTTTCCTGGGAGAGCCCGTTAAATAACTATAGGCTAGAGCACTTACAATTCATACGACGGCCCTGCTTAAGTTACGTGACAATAAAGTTCAAAAAATTATTTGAATTATCTTGCAAAAAAAAACAAAAAATTAGTGAATTAGTGACAACGATATTGCAAAACCTTAAAAAGCATGCAATAGCCTATTATTAATTTGATATAATTTTATTACCTATAACGCTACTGGTACCTAAGTAACCTGCCCGCTTTAATAAGGACACTGTGTTTGGGTCTTAATTTAATTAAATTGAATTGATTTCTCCAATGAGAGGGCCTGTTGAATACCTATGACCTAGTACCATTAGAATACATAAGACGGCCCTAATTGTAACAACACTAAATACTTTAATTAAAAGAAATTTAATAAGCTAGAAATTTTGAAATTACTATAAGGATTCGTATATTAATGTAGTATATCATTTCAAAATTACTTTTAATGTTATCAATATTAATCAACAGAATTCCCCTGGGACCAATATATTATATTGAAGTTATACATTAAATTAATGTATTAAAAGGTTTTTAAAATTTGTAATATAATTAAGGAGTTCCAAAAATATTTGAAAAATATCCGAACAATTTTCTATAATCAAATTAAAGCAAATTTTATGAATTGATAAAATGTGCAAAGCTACATAACTAAAAAATAAAACTACCAGTCTTGTATCATTTAATACGAGTATAAGTACTGCATTCGACAGTAAAACTTGATAAACTATTATAAATCCTGCTAAATATCAATCTAATCACAATGCTATGCGAATAATGAAACATCATTACTGGAACCTAAACGCATTTGTACAAATAGGTAACGAAACCACGGAAGATATCGAACGGCCAAAGATAGGGCTATATTCTATATTGCGCTCTAGTGGCGGAAAGTGAATTTTTTTGTTGGAGGTGGTGTACTAAGAATATAGTTATAGCCAGTGGCCAGCAAAACCTTTGAAATATTATGGATTTCATCTTTAAACAAATCGTAATACAGCCTCTGAGCGCAAAAAAACAAAGTTTAATATGCCAAAAAGGCCGCTCTACAAGTGCGATCGATGCTAAATTATGCTGGGATCCTTGTCTACGTTCACCTCCATGAGAACCCTCTTTAGCAGTTGAGAACTGAGCCTACTCCTCCGAATCCGTATGTGCTGTTGTATAAAACAAATCAATTTTTTATAAAACACCGGAATTTAAAGTGTATTTATTATAAATGATCAGTTTCAGGTATAAACCGTCAGTATTTCAAACCAACGCTCAGTATTTTATTAAATAGTCTGTATTTAAAACATAGGGTCAGTATTTTAATTGAAGTGTTAGTATTTATAATAAAGGGTTTAAAATAAATGGTCAGTATTTAAGCTTACGATGGTTCATGCGAAAACGCATTGCCGATCATTGCACAGTTTTTTTGGATCCCTGACTGAAGTATGCATGAATTGTTTTTATAATGTTTTTCTACGTCTTTCGATATCACATTTTCAGTCTTCTCCATTCATCCATTGATCTTGCGTAAAACCTCATTTTTCCATATCCGTGCTTATTCCCTCCACCCAGCTCCTTCTTGGTCATCCTGATTTCCGTGTTTCTATGAGTTGCCACTTCAGTATTTGTTTGGGTAGACGTTCTAGCCATATTCTTTGTATGTGGCCATACCATATAAGCTGTCTCGTTATTATTCCGTTGTATATTGGATGCAATGTTCTCATTGTTTTTCTGATTTTTACCTTCGGTATTTACTCCATTTTTCACTTTCCTGTTCCCCTCCAAATGTCCATCTCGGTGGCATTTAGTTGTGTTTTCCGTACATGATAATTTTTTTTATAATTGTGTTATAAATACCTTTTTTATTCTCCTTCAATATATTTTTATTCCACAGGATGTCGTTAATTGCGGCTATATGTTTTCGTCCTTGCATTTTTCGTTGTTTAATTTCTGCATCGAGTATACTTTCTTTGGTTATCTTTACATCTAGATATTTGGGAGCTTATCTTTATTTTTGTTCTACAAACATGTACTCTGTCTTCTGTAGGTTGACTTGTAGCTTACACTTCGCATATTTCTGATTGGCATATAATCCATATCCTCATAGGCTTTGGCTAATACGTCCTGGTCATCTGGGAAGCATAATCTGTATAGAATATTGTTAATTATTATTATTACAATATGCCTGTATTTCTTTTTTCAGATATTTAGTGTATCAACGTCCTTGTTTGATTACTTTTGTAACTGGATATCCCTGTGAAAGATCTATTTACTTTTTATTTTCATTGTTGCACTTTATAAAGTCTTATTACCTCATTTATCAGTTTGGGTGACAAATGCGCTCCCGACAATGGCGTGACCCGACAATAGCGCCCAAAAAATAAATAGTTTATCCAGTCTTCAAAAATAATAATATATTAATTAATAAAATATTAATAAAAAGGTTTATTGATGTTGCAAATCACTTAGCTTACTAGTTTTGTTACTGAAACTGCAAAAGTCACAAAGGTTTTACTTCACAATCTTACTTTACATGAACCATTAAGATAAGGGAAAAATAAAAACACAAGAAAATATATTTAAATAAAAAAAAATTAAAATTTATTACCAATCAAAAAATAATCAGATTTCAAAATTACAAGACAATTCGCGCAAATAATCGAATAATTCATTCCATTATAATTTTCCACCAATGTTTTTATTCGTCTGTTGGTGCAAACATATTTGCATTTGGACGCTTCGGGATTCCGGAATCCTGCATTAAAACGATCCAGTTAAACTTTCGTGAAGTCTTGCTTCTTGGAAAATTGTTAAACAATTCTAAAAACTGAGGGATGCTGACAGTCCAATGTTTGTTGAAACGCTCTGTGCCAACCTTATATGGAATTATTTGTTCCTGGTAAATCATTTATCACTCTCTCATAGTTATTCCATATATGAATTGGAAACAGTGTCTCCTAATATAAACATCTTCCCAATAATTTATAAAGCCATTTCACCAGGGCATCTTTCTATCAACTTTCGAACGCAGTTATAACATTATGAGAAGGTACGAAGCTTAGGGATAGTTACATTTTTGCATGTAATCGAAAATTATTTTAAGTCCGATCTAATTCTGTTAAATGCAATTGTTATATTTTCCTTTATAAGTTTTACCCCAAATGGAAAAAGCAACCAGTTGTTTGATGTTAAGAAAATATCCTGGCAATTGCATTATGTATACTTTTTCTAAAATCAAACAATATGCCTAAAATATCTAAAGTATTTTTAATATGCAGTTATCTTTGAAACACACGAATATACGTCTCTTCACGCTTGTCTTGCATTAACACATAAATTAATGGAATGGTGAGTTTATTTATTAATACATGTATTGTAAATACCTGATGAAATATACTTGGCCATACTTTAAAAGTTCCATAAACAAACCAAGGGCGATGCTGCTGCAGAACGTCAAGATTGTCTTCTGCACCAAACATCAAGATACGATTAGTACAGTTTCTGCCGGAATCCCACGGTAAAAAATTTTCATTTCTTAATGTCACTTTTTTCTTTCGGACTTACAATATTTGATGCAATTTGTGGAGCAGGATAAGATATTTCTTTATGTTTTCGCTTACGTTCTATTCCTCTTTGCAGCGAATTATATTTTGGCAAATAAACACTAGCTTTATGAGAAATGTTATTCATAGATCTTTGAATAATTTGCCGAGGCCTTTCTAATGTGTTCGATGCTAATAGTTACATTTCATTTACACATTGCAATGCTTCATTTTTCGCTGGATTTTGGTGGATGGCTGTGTTCATTTCCCACGGTTGGTTCTTTATTTTTCACTAATTTTAGACGAACCCGACAGTTTTTCAGAACACACCTTCAAGATTCCAAATTATCTTTGTTTAGGCGTGCGAGTCGATATCTGAATCAATCTTTTAACCACATTTCTTTTATTCTCTGGCTTGTAATTTTCTCCATATTCACACAAAGGGCAATAACCCGGCATGGATTAAGAATAATTTCGGCTCGTTGACATTACTAATTTTACAATTTGGATATTTACTTTAAAAAAGAAATTCAATAGCTACTCTTATATTATTATTTTTTAAAATTGTATAAATATTTTTTAAGGGCTCAAATGTCGGGGGGCGCCGTTGTCGGGGCGCAATTGTCTGGGTACCGAAAGAACAAGCAGAATTCAAGGAAGATCAACAATAGACCATCTGTGTACCTTTAACCATATTATAGAAAAAAAGAATATCTATTGTATGATTTGTAGATTTAAGAAAAGCCTATGATAGTGTAACTTTGAATAAACTATGAGTATGAGAAAAATCACGAAACACGAACATCAACATCGAACTGATGGAACTGCTTGTTCTTTCCCTTTTAAGTTTATATACTTCACCTCTATTCTATTTTTAAATAACTTCCCATATAATCTATAAGAAGCGGGTGATATGTCTATGCCTCAGTAGTTTTTATAGATAGTTTTCGACCCTATTTATGTGATGCAGTCTTGTAGCTTTAATTTCTCATGATCAAAATTTAAGTTAAATGTTAATATATCTGTTGTCGATGATTATTATTCGAAGTTTTCGTCTTCATCTGACGTGGCATGTTCTTCTGCGTTTTTGGATGCTAGTCGATTAATCAAATGACTTATAACGTTTGTTATAGTAACTCTAGTTAACCGTGGAAATCAATCTGCTTTACCTTGTACTCCACTTTGTAGGTACTGTAACACCCGTGACAAATTTGTTCGTTGCTGTGATACGAATTTTTAAAGCATCAGAAATCTCTTTTGGCGCTTTTTCTGAATCTACAATAAAAATGGGAGTTTCCATTTTTAAACTTTCAAAGTTAACCTCGTTTAGTGGCGTGGATATCTAATTTTAGCCCGAGTAAATAACCCCCTCAAAAATATAAATTTTTCATATGGGACGTACTATGCTTTACTTAAATTGGCGAATATATTAAATTGATTTTTAAGCATTATACTGTTTCCATTTTTAAAAAAAATTGGCAAAATTAACACAAAGGTTATCCTTTAAATTCGAACAACCAAAATTTAACCAAACAACATAAAAATTTGAAAATCAATAAAACAAATAAAGTTTTCGTGTTTAAAGCATTTTTAATACATTTTTAATAATTAAAAAGTCTATACTTTGAAAAAATTTAATTATAATTGATACGCTAGTTATTTTTTAAATTCAAACCAAAGTTTGTCCAAAAATCATAAAACATTTTAAAAATTGATAAAATAAATCAATTTTTAAGGTGGTGCTTAAAGCGTAAATCAAATTTCTCTTATCTTATGATTATCTATTAAATAAAATAAATACTGTTTTAATAATAAGTGGTATTAGTTAACAAAAATATCGAAAGTATTAGTTGATTAATTGTGTGCAGTCATGGTTGAAATATTATTCTTTTTATTGACCTTTCTTGGAGTTCAAGCAGATTTATATCTTAAACGTTTAGGTCCTCCCGATTTTCAATTCAAGTCAACAAAGGAAGCAGAATGGGGTAATATTGTGCAAAAATTGGATCATTTCAATCCTGCTGATACCAGAACATTCAATATGGTAGATAATTTTCCGGATTTTCACCATGTTATTTTGACCAAATTTCTACATCCCTACAAGCTAAAAATAAACTGTTTTAGCATGTCAGTTAAAAGTTGTCAAAACAATGTCTTGATTTTGTCGCAATATATGCAATTTTGCGAAATTGACTATCCAAAACAAAGCAAAAAATTTTTTAAACAATTAAACATTTAATCAAAATTAAGCATTTTAGTTCATTTTTTACAAAAACGTGCAAAAAATGCACTTTTTTATGTTACTCATTATAACTTTTAAATCTTGTTTCTTTATTTAATGCATAACTTAATTCTCTAACTAAGCTAACAATATACTATTTTAGCCTTGATCGACAGTAAATAAGTTAAAAGTTGTCACAGTAAACTTTTGATTTTGACGCACTTTTGAAAAAAATGCAATTTCGCGAAATTGATCTTCAAAATAAAAAACAGTTTGCACCAATGCAAAGCCAGAGAATTTTTTTATATAAAACCAAATTTTTGAAACAAATATTTGTTTTGTTTTGCCAAAATTAAGCATTTTACTTATCAAATAAAAAATATTTCTCAATCGGAGGTCCAATGATTATTTATTTAGGAGGCGAATGGGAAATAAATCCATCATCAATCGAAAATGGTTTAATTGTTGATATAGCTAAAGAACACAAAGGATATTTATTTTACACGGAGCACAGATATTATGGGAAAACCCAACCCTTTTCGTAAGACGTTTAAATTTTATTTTCAATATAGCATAGAGTCAACGGTGATAAATTAAGTCAACTCTTTTAAAAATTGGACTAAGGAAGCCTAAAATTATTTCTTGTTTTAGCGATTGGTCTTCTAACAATTTGAAATACCTATCAATGGACCAAGCCCTAGTGGATATTGCATATTTTATTCAATTTTACAAAACTTTTGATCAAGATTTAGCCGACTCGAAAGTAATAAAATGTACATAAACTTTTTAAGGCACTTTTCAGAACTTTAAAAATATGTTTAAGGTCCTCGTCGTTGGAGCATCTTATTCCGCTGAAATGGCAACTTTTATGAGACTTAAATATCCTTATTTGGTGGACGCAGCTTGGGCCTCAAGCGCACCCTTAAAAGCCCAAGTTGATTTTCCAGGTACGAAGAAAATTTAAAAAAAATAAAAATAAAAAACTCAAAATTGTATACTATGCAACAAGTTTTATAAACGCCACTTTACTTATGTTAAAGAGGAGCGACGCGTAGTTTTGAGGTTTAATAAACGAGTGTCTAGAGAAGTTAATAAAACGCGTGACAAACTATACTTTTTCTACGATGAAATAACTAAATAAAAAAGCAAATTCTTTATTAAACGTTAATTTCAATATAACATACAAACTTAATGCAAAACTAACAACCGTCAAACCGTCAACTTGATTTAGATCTACATATGTCAGAACAATAATTCAAACCGTGTTTAATAAAAATTTGAGCGTTTTTAAACTGTCAAAAACACCCGAATCGACACCAAGCCGAATCTAATGACTAGTCATGTATAAAATGATGCTTCGTACACTATATATCTGAGCAAAATGAGACGTTTTAAATACGGGAATAGGAAAAATACTTTGCTACTATTTAATTCTTTAAACGAGAATAAGGAATCTTCTTCTTCAACTTATGAATTCTTTTATGTTCGCCAACTTCTTTAGATTCCTTAACTTTCTTAGCTTCTTTAGCATATTTAGCTTTTTTAGCCCCTTTAAACATCTTTAATGTCTTCCACATTTTTTATTCAATAAAATAACATTTTTAGCTTTCTTAGCTTACCGAAGTTTAATTAAATTTATTTCAGCATCTTAGATTTTTCAGTTTTAAAATCTTTTTGAGAATTTCTACCTTTTTTTAGTTTATTTTAAAGAAACTTTGGTGCAATGACCAGTTCTTAATCATAATTCTTCTAAGACTGAAATAGTCCTTTTTACAACGGAACTAGCTTTAAGCAAGCTAAAGCACAAAAAACTTTTTAACACCACCCTGGAACTGTCATTAGATGTTAAATAACTAAACATAACCTTTAAAATTAGGCTAATATGAGCACTATACCAAAATACGAGATGTAAAAATTGTCCTTCTCTGCCGGAGAGCGGTCGGGTGTCGGGAGAACATGGAGCTATCTCCAAGATAACACTATGGCTATACAGGGCAGTAATAAGGCTTATACTAATCTATGGAAACTAATTTGGTAGTCCAGAATCAGTCAAAAAATCTCTAACAAAACTAAGCCAGTTTTAAAGATTAGCATGCCTTAGCATAACAGAAGCCATGCCAACAACACCCATTGAGACATCACCCTAGGAGCAAATAAAATTCTTCATCGTGATATTTGAGACAAAATCATTGCAATTCTTATAGGCTACAAAGAAGCCATACTGACTGTGAGCATTAAATTACTTCCCAACTAGAATTGGAATGCAACAACATCCTAAAATAGGGTGAATAGGCAAATGCCACTGAACTGCGCTGAAAAGAACGGACACATCTATTTAAAAAATAATATGCTGGTTTAAATGCGAGGGTTCCGCCCAAGAAGCTTCTGAAGAACCCCATAGCGTATCCCCTCTAAATATTCTTAATAATATACTAAAAAAAAGCCTTAATGTGCTAAAGCAACGTTGGAAAGACTTCTCAGTTTGTTGCGGAAAGCAGCTAAGCACTACTCAGAAAGTCCATGTTATAAAACTTTGGCCGAATATGGCCAGCAATAAAAATACTTTTTCCAGTGCTCTTCCATTTTTCATTCACTACTAGGGAACCTAGGTGAATGACAATGAGCACAGAAAAAAGCACCATCGATAGGGCTTAGTGAGGCCTAACTGCTCTGGTTAAAAGGTTGCTCTTGAACATGCCACAGAATCCAGAATCCAGCTTCTCTCAACATATTTAGGTCCTTTAACATCCTAAGCTTCTTAGTTAGTTATTTTAGCTTTCTTACGCTTAAATAGATTAGGTAGGTAACATTACGTGTTATTCTTAAATGAGCATCGCATCTCACGTCGCTTTATTTTGTTGATCGGACTTCAACCAATGATATGGTTGTTAATTAAGAAGCAAACCAACTTTTATTATTTTACTTTAAGTTACAAAACCCCATCATCTTTTCCTAAATGTTTCCACATCCCTTTTCTCTGTTTTATAATGTAGCGCTTTTATAAAATGTTTAAAATATTTAAAGTTTTTTTTAATTTTTGGAACATTCGAGTTGTTCCTAAAATTAAAAACTTTATCAGATTATTTTTATTAGAGATTTCAAGCAAAACCTTATATCATATTTTTTTGGCAGAATATTACGAAGTGGTGAGCAAAAACATTCAAATTGTTTCACAAAATTGTTGGGACACAATTAAAGAAGGAATTGAAATCGCCAAAGACTTAATGCAAACTCCAAAAGGCATCAAGATAGTTTCCGAAGTATTTGGGTACCTAATGTTTTCTTCTCTTACTTTACCTAAATTTATTTTTTTATAACCTATTTGGTACATAAAGAAATTTTTTAGAACGTGCAATGTGATAAGAAACAAGTTTCCGCACAATCAGTACTTTTATGGATCAATCAATACTATTTTTGCAGCAATTGTACAATATGCTAGTCCTGGGGATATTGAAGCACACTGCAAGAGCTTGATGAGTAATGAAGGCAACAGTATGGAAAAATTAGGAGCATTTATTCTAACGTGGTATGGTGGTTGCATTGGTGATTATGAAGAATTTGTTAACGCGTTTTCACCGATAGAAATTTTTAGCGGAGGATATTGTACGTAAAATACAAATTTTTATCAATACTCGTTATTGTTAAAGTTTTTAGATAGACAATGGTATTATCAAGTTTGTACTGAATTTGGTTATTTGACAACGACGACATCTGAAATAACTCCATTTGGGCATAATTCCGTAACGCCTGATTACTATTTTCAACTTTGTCAGGATATTTTTGGGTCTAGGTAAGTAAGTAATATTAAATCGTTATTTTTGGATTAAAATTATTATGAAAACAAGGATAATTTTTATTGTTCTTCAAAAATAAGGTTTTAAAAATATTAGTAAAAAACTAAGCAACTTCTAAAAAAATTATGTTCAGATTTAACGAGTCTACCATGGCACATGCAGTCTATAGAACCAATTTAATTAATGGTGGAAAACTTCCGGAAGTCACAAATGTAATTTCCATCCATGGAAGTGTTGATCCTTGGCATCCATTAGGGATAACTAAATCCCTTCATGAATCAGCGTTAGGAATTCTAATCAATGGTACTTCTCATTGCCAAGATTTATCGCCCTTTAATTCCAATGATCCTCCAGAAATGCAAGCAGCTAAGAAAATCATCACTTCTACAATTGCTAAATGGTTAAAATAAAAATTTAATTATAATTTTTTTAAATTATGTTAATTATTAGTTATTTGTGCCATGTCTTCATTAAATAACCACGTGACCGCGTCGACATTTGGTATTTTAATGTCAAATTATGAAGACTTGATACTTATAAGTACATATTTATTAAATCTGTTCTAATATAAACCTTTTAAAAGTACTTCTAATTTATCTTATCTTATGATAACCCGTTTAATTAGATAATCACCGATTTATTTATCTTAAATTGAGTTCATTGTGAAAAGTTATTACTAATATTAAAAGCATTAGTTGATTAATTGTATTCAGTTATGGTTGGAAAATTGTTCTTCTTGTTGACTCTGCTTGGAGTTCAAGCAGATTTATATCTTAAACGTTTGGGTCCTCCCGATTTCCATTATAAGTCAACTAAAGATGCACAATGGGGTAATATTATGCAGAAATTGGATCATTTTGATCCTGCTGATACAAGAACATTCAATATGGTAGGTAATTTTTTGGATTTCTACCAAGTTAATTTTGCTAAAATTTTTACGTCTGTTTAATTGTTCAGAAGTGACGTATATAAACTTAAAATTGTCAGGATAATAGGCAACATACAAAACAGATAAGGCACAAAAAGAAGAATAACAATTATTTTTAAATTTTTCAGCGTTACTTATCAAATAAGAAACATTTCTCAGCCGGAGGTCCTATGATAATTTATTTAGGAGGCGAATGGGAGATCAATCCAGCATCAATCGAAAACGGTTTAATCGTTGATTTGGCTAAAGAACACAATGGGTTTTTATTCTATACAGAGCACAGATATTATGGAAAAACTCAACCTGTCTCGTAAGATGTTTAATTTTATTTTGATAAGTCAATGGTGTTAAATTATAAAATGGAGGTGTGGTCACCACATGACTCTCATTTTGGAATTTAAAACATATCTGACACTTTTAATAAAAATAATGTTGAATTTAAAAAAAAATAGGTTTTTTTCATAAATGTGAAGGTTTTTGAAATATTTCAGCCAAAAGTTAGTGGGACCTCTCAATTTTTTTAAAAACTTAAATATACATTTTCAGCCCGATAGACACCACTTCGAATACAACTTTTTCTGTATGATGGAAGTCAAAAACAGATATTTTTGCAAAAATTTCGATTGCAAAAATTTTCGCGATTATTATACTAACTTTTTTAAAATTAGGACTTAAATACCTACATTTATTACTAATTTTTGGTTTTAGCGATTGGTCTTCTGACAATTTGAAATACCTATCTATGGATCAAGCCCTAGTGGATGTTGCATATTTTATTCAATATTACAAAAATTTGGACAAGGATTTAGCTCACTCAAAAGTAATAACAAAATATATTCGCAAAGTGCTTTTGAAACTTAAAAATCTGTTGTAGGTCCTAGTCGTTGGAGGATCTTATTCTGCTGAAATGGCAACTTTTATGAGACTTAAATATCCTCATTTGGTAGACGCAGCTTGGGCTTCAAGCGCACCTTTAAAAGCCCAAGTTGATTTTCCAGGTAAGAAGATATTA